>JAQHUG010000001.1:16655282-16739178 GCA_028555095.1 Dicrostonyx torquatus | reverse complement strand
CCAGCAGGCCAGGCATCCCCCACTCCAGGCAACACAGGCTTGACAAAAAGCCAGCATCCGGAAAGAGAAGGACTTTCAAAGGGCGGGGTCCAGAAAGGTGCTGGCATGCAATCAGTTATTCTGATGCCAAAACTCTTCATCTAAGAGCTTCCTGGAAGATTCATGGGCGGGGAAAAAGGCACAAGTCTAAAATCTATGCAACCCCTGCTCTCCAGAGGCAGAGGCAGGAGGACCAGGAGTCAAAGTCATCCCTAGCTACAAATCAAGTTGGAGGCCTGGGCCATAAGGTATTTTGCATCAGAAACCAAGCCCCAAGCTGACCCTGACCTTGTTGCGATGAACGCCAACACTTTACTCAAGCCAATCCGAGACCTATGATAATGAGTAGTAGAGTTTGTGGGGCCACAAGGTAAGGGGACGAGTCAAAAGATACACATAAAGCCTCTTCCTTCTTCCTCCTGTCTACAACCCCCGATTTCTCTACCACCCCACTCATACTGGCAGTCAACTTGCCTGTGGGGTTCTGCGATGCTGCCCAGCTGGCCCTTTGATGGAAAGGTATAGAGGGCTAAGAGATCAGAAAGGACCATCACTGAACACATTCTTACCTGCAGATCAGCAGTGATGCTGCCAAGCAGAGCTGCAGGGTTTGAGCTGGTGGACTGTCTCCCCCACCGTGCTGGCTAGTTTTATGTCAACTGGACACAGTTAGAGTTATATGAAAGGCGGGAGCGTCATTTGAGAAAAATGCCTCCATAAGATCCAGCTATAAGGCATTGTCTTAATTAGTAATCAATAGGGCAGGACCCAGTCCATTGTGGGTGGGGCCACCCCTGAGCTGGTAGTCCTGGATTCTATAAGAAAGCAGGCAGAGCAAGCCACAAGGAGCAAGCCAGTAAGCAGCACCTCTCCATGGTCTCTGCATCAGCTCCTGCCTCCGGATTCCTGCTGTTTGAGTTCTTGATCTGACCTTCCTCAGTGAGGGACTATGATGTGGAAGTGTAAGCTGAAATAAACTATTCCCTCCCCAAGTTGCTTTGGTCACGGTGTTTCATCACAGCAACAGTAGCCTCAACTAGGACACCCACTGATTTCTATTTGCAACTGGAGTGGCTGCTGTCCTCCCCAGTGGACGCCCAGGAGCCACCTTGCTGGAGCCGGAGGAAGAGGCAGATGACAGTGCTTCATTATTGGAGATCTTCCAAGAAGCAGGAAGAATGCTTGTTTCTAGGAAGGATGACTGCCAGGAAGAGTCAAAGGTCTTTAGTTTACCATTATGCATACTTGTGCGCATGTGCACAATACACATGCTAGCACACAAACGTCCACAGACAACCTCCCTTTAGCATGCTCAGCATCTGTATACCACAGTTAAGAGGCTAAACGATGTGAAACAGTTTGCCTCCAGCCACGGTACCAGATATGAACGAGCCTTAGAAGTCACTACTGGTCCCTTGTTATGTGTATGCCCTAGTTACTTTTACAGTGCTGTCACCAAAACCTGACAGAACAGCCTAGGGGAGGAGAGGACTGTATCAGTTGGTGGTGTGAAGGTGCATTCCATCACAGTGAAGAAGACTAGGCAGTGAAAGACCTTGGTGTGGTGTTAGGAGCTGGCTGCTACCTGGTGATGGCCAGGAAGTAGGAGACTAAGAGTAGAGCCAATGGTAAGCCCTAGGCTTCTACCACTATGGAACTACATTTGCCAGCTAAGTCTTGTGTCCAAAATGTGCCCCAGCCTCCCAGAGCAGCATCAGCATCAGCTGGGGGTCAAATGTCTCTGAGACACACCAAGCCACAAAAGTACACTCCGGGCATATATGGGATGATGGGTCCTTTAGCCTCAGGCAGACTTCAATTGAGTGCTTGTTCTACTACTTATAGACAAAATGGCTCCAGGCCAGTGGTTTAAGTCTCCCCTACCCACCTCAGTTTCTCCCACTGTGTATTTAGGAGAATAGTTGTCTCTTCCTGCATTGTTTTAGGTGTCTGTGAGATCCCATATGTGCAGCACCTGGTCATGTGCGTTGCACACAACAGCTGTTTCCTTAAGTGGCAGATGTTAGTAATTCTCGCCTTAATATTCATTCATGGAAAATATAAATGGCTCCACCCACTGAGGAAGAGCTTCCCCGCTGGATGCACTAACCAGGGAACTAAGACATCACATCATGGTATGGGCATTCTCTTGCCTTCCTCCACTCCCCCAAAGCAATAGACCAGGCCCTTCCCACAACATCAGCAGCCTGGCCAATTAGAGTCATTGTGGCAAGGTATTTGATAACTAAGGCTTGGCTGAATTCTGAAGCATCAGTAAGGGTGATGTTACCTTAGTTCTTTGTCTTTTCTGGACTTTTAACTTGAACGCCCCCTGAGAAA
Source organism: Dicrostonyx torquatus (assembly GCA_028555095.1). Taxonomy (NCBI): domain Eukaryota; kingdom Metazoa; phylum Chordata; class Mammalia; order Rodentia; family Cricetidae; genus Dicrostonyx; species Dicrostonyx torquatus. The sequence goes on along the minus strand of JAQHUG010000001.1, from coordinate 16,736,799 downwards.
GCCATACTAGTGTTGCTGCAAGCCTCTGTCTCTTGTCCTAGGACCCATCTCATGCCTTAGAGGAACATCATGAATTGAGAATCAGAAACCCTCTGCAGAGCTCAGGGAAAATGCTGGGAACTCACAGAGGCTCATGGCTCTGGGAGCTCTGAGACAGAGGCAGCTGTTGTGACTGTCGCCATGATTCAGCAGCCTCCCCAGGGTCTCCATGGCAGAATATTAGGACATTCTCTGCAGAAAGGCCACAGGAAGGTGTCCATCAGTTTGTTCATTTCTTCACTGAACAAGCACTCCTGAGTCCTACTGTGCCAACTTGATCTCCATGCTGGGTCACATATATGAGTGTGACTTCGTCCTTAATATTCATTAATAATGTCCTTAATACTCATCAAGTACCTAGGTCATTGTCTTTGTGGAGTTAATTTTAAAAGCCCAAAACATCTAGCTTCTATTTCAAGATGTGTGTAAGGATCAAGACCATAGGTCTTTCATTAGGATTAGGATTTATTTTTGCAGTGTTGCCGTCATTTCCCCAGACCTGATTAATCTGAATGACTTCTATCACAGTTCTAGTCCATGTTTGTCCTTAGTACCGGGTAAAACAATATCCACGCCTTTCCTGTAAGTACCTCTTCTACCCATGGGAGATTTTCTCTGCCCTGAGAGCACAGACAAGACTAAAGCTTGCAGTCCTTGCTTCCCTGCCCCGGGCCCAAAGGACTCACTCAGTCCCTGCTGAAGACTTCCTTTGCCCAAGATGCTATTTGGCCAACACCCACAACCCATCACTAACTTTCCTTATTGAGGCTGTGCCTGCACAACTCACCCCTCCCCAGGACTCTAGGAAACTCGAGGCCTCACAGCAAGAACCATGGTGGAAGTCCCCATGCTGAGCTCCACATACCCAGCTGTAAGGCATCTCAGGACGCATTTGTTTTCACTTGGAACCTCTTGTTCCTGTCAGCAAAGGGGCACACAAGGGGTGACCCATGATGACATAAGATAAAGCACAGGAGTATGCTGCCCAGAGTGAGGTAACTTCCTCTCCTCTCCTGTGAGCTCGGCATTATTGGCCATACTGCTACCACCTGAACGCCTCCTCAGCTTGCCACTCTAAAAGGAACATCCATAGAAGGAGAGAAGGCTCAGCAGTGAAGAGGGCTTGCAACTCTTCCTGAGGACCCAAGTTCAAGTCCCAGAACCCACATCAGCTTTCACTTACCTACAGCTCCAGGTGATCTGACACCTACTTCTAGCCTCTGAAAGAATGCCCCTCACACACATGAATGCATGCACGCATACATGCATACACATTCACATACATGTACATAAATATAAAAGCATTTTGGGAATCTGCACAGGGCTAGAGGCTGCAGTACGGCAACACCCTGTAGGCCCAATAATCCAGGATAAATTATAACACAAAATATTCAGCTTTTTAGCAAGAAACCAGACATTGATTTTGTATATAATTTGGAAAGAGAAGATACTACTCTACTTGTTTTCCTCTGGCTATTATCCCCAGGAGAGCTCATTTCCACCTCTTAGCAGGGATTTACTTAGACTGATGAATTGGTTAAAAACCTTCCTACCCAATTTCAATCTTTTCATTTTGACACATGCTGGAAAGAAAGCACCGTAAATCTGACCAGGCTCTCTGGTGAAGGAGTCTGCTTGCCTGTAACACTTCTCCCTGCAGCAGAACCTTGACATGATAACCATGTGACCAAGGGCAGGTGGTCCACACTCCCTGGAGTAGGACATCTAGTGGCATTTCCCAGACCTTATCCTGATGTAGGCAGAGATGCAGACAAGGGGTGTCCACTGGAAGGCATGGCTATATCTTAGCTGAGTACAGGTGACAAGAGATTCCAGAGGTCCACCCAAGGTTCTCTACCCTAGACCTTACAGCCTGTGGATTCATCCTGCCATTGCAAGATCTTCCGAGAAGGTTTACATGAAAGTCACCTCCTCTAGACCAAACACCACCCACCCTTGAGTAAACTTGGAAAGTCCTCAACTTGGAACAGAAAACAAAGACTGGGGTATTATGGACAACCCAGGAGCTTCCGTACCAAGTCCCAAGACACAAGTCTATAAATTCTACAAAGACCACTCTCTTGGCTTACCCAAGGGCCCAATCCATCATTTCTCAGGCCCCTTCCAGGGCGGGCAATACCAACTCCCCAAAGCATCATTCTCGTTCATGCAGGCAGGGTCCAGAACCCCATTTCCTAGCTGCTCTCTGCCCCACATCCAACATCAGGTGGCAAACCAGTTGGAGGCTCCTTCCTCCAGAGGACAAGCCTTTTTTCCTTCACTCTTGTCCCTCATTTGCGTTAAGATCAGACAGATCCATACTCTGATTTGAGTCCTTTTGGCCTTGACTGAGTTTCTAGATTCTCCCACACTAACCCAAGATGGCCACTAATGCTGCTGTATCTGGGTCGCACAGTCCTTGGAAAGAGCAGGCACCTGCCTTGCTTCTCAGTCACGAAATTCCTTTTTACCTGACTAGTTTTGGAGATCGGTTCCTTGGTAATGAATGAAGGACGGTGTTCAGAGCTAGCATGTGGCAGTTCACTGCTGGGTCCCACATCGGGCTAGAGCCCTTGGAATCCAGAGTAGTGGGCATCTAGGCTTTGCCCAGTCCATCCCCTAGGAAGCCTTCAGAGCGCAGCTCCTAGTAAGCAGTGAAAAAGAGTCAGTTTCCCTTCTCTCTAGCTCGATGAAGATCCTAGTCATCCAACATCTAGATCATAGAACTCAGCAGGAATTCTTCTCTGCTCTGATTTATTCTTCAAGGTAGATTAAAAGAAATCAATTTCTAGCTGCACAGAGAGATTGAAAAAAAACCCTTACCAGTCCCTAGTAAAGAGTACTAGAGGAACTTTTCATTTAGTCACCCATCCAAAAGCTACCAAGACCCACCTGTAAGGCATGTGGGCCTCATGCTCCAGCATCTCTCACCAGCAGGACAATGGCTGTGGGAAGTGCTATGGAATTGTCAATGTCACTGATTATCATTTGCTAAGTATTAGCAGAAAGCTAGGTCCTCTACAAAGGGCTTTCTTAGATGATCCTATGGAATCTCATAATCTTTATCTATCTTGGATACCCTCATGTTGCTGATGAAGAAGGGAAAACATTCAGAATCAGGGTGATGCTGTGGCAGAGCTGGTTCTGCAGCCCTGATTTCTCCTCTCTACTAGATGCAGAATGTACAGAGGACTCAAGTCCTCAGAGGGATGCCCATAATAACATCAGTATTCATTAAGAACCACCTCTGCCTGTAACTTAGGGGAAGGGCAGGGCAGTTCAGTGCTGCTAAGAGGACTAAAAGAAATGCAAAAGAACCCACCAAATTGTGAAACCTTACCTCCCAGGATCTTTCAAACCTTTTCTTCTGTTGTAAAATATTAGTTTAAGATGTGTTACAATTGTCTATGCTGTGAAACATTTGCTTAATGATGCAAAGATGTGTTGTGTTCTTTTCTGTTGCAAGTGTTTAACTCTGTAAAGCTGTTACTTTGCCTGTCTAAAACACCTGATTGGACTAATAAAAAAACTGAATGGGTAATAGGGAGGCAGGATAAAGGGTAGGCAGGGATGCCAGGCAGATAGAACAAACAGAAGGAAATAAAAGCAAGAAAGAAGGTCTAGGAATGAGTGAAGTAAGAAGACTCCAGAGACCAGCCACCCAGCTACACAGCGAGCTATGGAGTAAGAAGTAAATAAAAGTATATAGAATAAAGGTAAAATCCCAGAGACAACAGGTAGATGGGATAAATTAAGTTGAGAAAAGCTGGCTAGAAATAAGCCAAACTAAGGCCAAGCATTTATAAGTATAGTAAGACTCCATGTGTATTTATTTGGGAGCTTGGTGGCAGCCTCCCAAAAGAGACCAAAGAGTAAAGTCCAACCAACTGCACCCTTCCAAGGAAGTTCTGCAGCCCTGGAGTCTTTCTGACCCTCCTTAGCACCTGCAGTCATCGACACAGATACCATTAGAAGCTAAAGAAGCTAAATTTTGTAGTGAGACAAGATTGCTGATGTCACATGGCAGGCCTTACAGAGAATGGGAGTCTCTTGTCTCACTTCATTGCCTACTGATCCAGAAAATGCTGGTCTTATCCAGTCCTGTGTTGCTGTGGCTTAGACCTGGTCTGACTTATAGCCAGAATTCAGGACATCCGACTGCCCATCTAAAAAGTTCTACCATCCTTGGTGAACCCGGTTCACCTGGGTATAAATCCCTGTCTTAACAGGTCTGCCCACCTGGGAAGCCTCACTCAGGCCACATCTCCCCCAGTCTGTTTGCTGCCCATCCTGTACCTCTTTCCCACTCCTCCCTGTATCAATAGCCCTGAGTCCAGGGCCTAGCATGGAAGGGCACTCAATAAGTGACTGTTGAATAAATTTTGTTGCATATGCCAGAAATGATACAACAGCCTCAGGCTCAGATAGATATTTCATTATCTGGTGAGGAATTAAAAGATGCCAACTCATCTTTAAAATAATTGACTGCTCTTTTATGATGCCTCTCTCTCTCATCTCATTTCTCACCAGCCCTGCAGAGCACTGAAGCTCTTAAATATCCCTCATAATCAGAGGTAGTATTTATTCTGTAAGCATTGCGTTTAACAGAACTAAGACCCCACATCGTCGGTGGTCATTCCTTTTCGCTGGCATCAGGAATGATGACTAATAGCTTTTCAGTCTTGGAAAGAGCATATGAATGCAAAGAAGAAAGCCTGGTAATGCTAAACCATAATCTTCCCTTTGATTGATTTCCCGAAGGCAAACGCTGGCCATTAAAAGCAGTGTTGCCTACCCAACTTTTGCAGAGGCCATCAAGCCCTCCATAGCACTAGGCAATGCATTGACATGGGGCAAAGGGCAGGTGCACAATGGGTTTCAACTCTGGAAATGGAATCTCATAATTGCATTTAAGAGCTATTTCTAAAGGGTCCATTCTTATCTGGCCACTGGCCCATCATCACTTGAGACCTAGGGTAGGTCATGGTTGCCCTTAGAAACCACAGCATCAGCGCCTAGTCAGCTCTTTCCAAGTGGGATTGCAAGTAGCAGAATCAGGTAGAAATTCTACAGAGGAACCCTCAAATGAAAAGTCAAGACTATACTAAAGGTTCAAAGATGATCCCATGAGATCTTCACAAGCCTTTGTTACCTTACTGACAGTCAACTTCTGTCACCAAAACACAGGCTTTTATGTTTTTTTATATTTTAGCACTAGACTATGGGATCTTCCTCTGTCCAGGACATCATGGTAGATGTTGTGACAGTTACAAAACTGAATCATTGTCATGTCACTTATTGGCAGCATATGGGCACTCCACTGCACCCTAGCTCACACAGCTACAGGAACACTGGGAGGGAGACATTTCATCAGATGGTGAATTTCACCCATCTGCTCTGACCCAGGAAACAAATGGCTCAGAAGCTGCATTAAAATCTCTGAAGAGCATTCCCAATGCTGGTGCCCAGGTCACTCCATGGAGGGAATAGCATCAAGAGTTTCTCAGGGAGAGTACCAACATTGCTTTTAAGTCCTCCAAGTGATTGCCACAATGGAGAGTGGCTCAAGTCCCTCAGCTGGTGAAAAGGGGAACAGATTGTAACCCAGATGACCTGACTACAAAGCTATCCTTTCTGACACCATCTTTGATGGTCTGTGCCTCCAAGTTGCTCACAGGCACCAAGAAGGGTGAAAGGGGCAGTCAATGGTGCTTCAGCGTCTGTTGATGCTGGGCTGTCAGTTCTATTGGATACAGCGTTCAGAGGAAGAGATGTCCCTAAAGTGGGGGCTGCCGATGGGGGTTTCTTTAGGAAATTCTCATTTAAAAGAGAACCAGATGCACCTCTTGAAGTGAGAGGGTGCTGAAGAAGGCCATTTTGCACTCAGAAAGCAAGAACTCAAGAGAGCAGTCAAGGTCCATAGTTAGGTTTCAGCTTAGAGGAATTCCAAAGGGTAGAGAGAAGCAGGGATAGGAAGAGAGTTTAGGGAGCAGCCAGGAGGCCCCAGTGATGCTCCATGTAGTTGGTAACAGAGAGCCTCGAAAGACAGCATCTTGCAGTGTTTCAGTCTATTCAAGGAAGAATCGTGTACCCATGGGCAAGGGAAGGCACTCAGGCATGCTGTGCAGAGGGAAGAATTGAGCAAATAGCAGAATTATGAAAGAAAACCAAATAGTAGAAATGTGTAACCCTCCCAGGAATTAGGACCTGCTCCAGGGCGGGGCAGCGAGACTAGGAGAAGTGAGATGGCAAAGGGACAAGACAGCAGGGATTGACAACATAGGGGCTTTGCTTTGAGGTGCAGCCCTGATGAGTTAGGTGATGTTAGGCCTGCCACACAACTCTTCCTGGATATGGTTCAGTTCAAGGTTTGCTTTGAGTCTCTGGTGAAGATAGAGGAATAAAAAGACATTATCTAGACTGTCCGACACAGTTCATGGAGTTACCAATATTCTGCATGTTCATTTTACATTCCCAAGCTCTTAAACTTCAAGTCTATGCAACCATATGAGAAAAAGGTGTTAATAATGATGCCTTTTATGGCCCAAAGTTATGAACAAATAAAAATGCTTTATGCCTTTTGCGGTTGTTGGAGAACAGACTTACCAACATGAATATAAATGAAAATGTCAATAATTTTATTTGAGCTTCTTAAAGTATATTTAATTTCTTTTTATACCCCCCATTATTTTATGAAGCAATATATTCTACATGTTAAGTTTCTGGAATACTTCAAGATCCAAACTAACCAGAACACAAAGTCGTTGTCTTACTCCGTTTGTGCCACTCACTACAACAGAACAGACAGCATCACTTCTAAATAAGAGAGATTGATGCCTCGGTTCTGGGGACTGAGGAGTCACAGTGAGCGCACCCTGCATCTGCTGGAAGCCTTTGCTGCTTCCTTACATGGAGGAAGGAGGAAAGGCAAACAAAGGCGATGGACACTGTGGCCTGCCATGACAGAAAAGCAGGGGAGCGCAAACCCATTCCCACAAGCCCTTGACAGCAGCATCAATTCACTAGAACTGAAAGGCATACCTCCCATTCGGCACTGTGCCACATGACTGTCCCACTAAGATCTGTTGTGGTCCTCTGTGCGCTGGACGCTGGGAATGGAATCCAGCATCGGTTTGTTTCCAAAAACTGAGTTGGGTAAAGAGACACCTTGATAAGAAAAACGTTACTTGCTAACTTCATCTTACAGAACAGAGAAAATGAATTAGCTATCAGGGCTGTGAGAAGATGGTGACCAGAAGACTCGCAACATTAATGCCTAGGGTCCCTCATCAATTAAATCTTGAAACTTAGGATACATGAAAGGGACTGGAGAAAAGATCTGAAGACACTCTCAGTTATCCAAAGAATCTTATTGGCTCGTATTATTCCACTATTACAGGGGATCCCCATCCTTGAAACTGTAGAATTCCAGTCAGCTAATCTTGACTTCTAGTTTACTTTGCAGCCTCTGAGTATCAAATTTGCCAAGGAGTCCACAAAACATGAAGGAAGACACACCATCTAACTCAAAAGTCTTAACCAATTTTAAGCCAAATGCCTATTGGCTATTTCTCTTATGTCAAATACTAATTATGCTTACTAATACCCACATATATTATACATGTATTATATATATGCAATATACATAATATATATTTATATATCATATGGTCACCATGGCTAGGAAAGAAATTGGAAAATGGAAAGCGTATTCCATTCATTCATAAGTGACCTGACCTCAGGATCTATTCTTCATCCATCATCCCTGTAGCTTTCCTGTGGACCCCTGATTTCTGCCAGTATCTAGGTGCTGTTTGGAAACAGCATCCTGGAGCCAACACTGTGAGACTCTGGGCCAGGATTGGCAGCAATTTATCTAATATACATCAGCAATGTGCAGGCTTCCTCTGACTTCAACACATTTTCACACATCCATGTTCCTAGGCAGTTTCCTCTTCTGATACTTCTTTCAATTTTCTAGTTGGGATAGTCTAGAACCCTGGTAACATAGTGCCCGGGTTGATGGGTATTATGTCACACTCTGTGACAGACGGAGGCACGAGACTTCAGTGAGCAAATCATCAAACCATGTTAGACCGGCTGACACAGAAGCTGATTTTGAAGGACAAGTTTGGGTAAGAAAGGCATAGCCTTGTTGAGAGACAAGTGCGGGGTTGAGGGTCTGCCTCAGAAGCCTCTACAGTCCACAGAAACTTCTGAGGACAGCCAACAGTTACATAAGATTCTGGACCCTTGAGTGACAGTGGGACAGATACTTCAACAAAAGGAAGCAAAGACCCTGTGTAATACCTAACATCCAACAGCATTTGGTCACCCTTGAAGTATGTGCCTCTGAGAAAGCACGGGGTTCTTTGGATAGCACCTGACACAGGTGTTTGCCCTACCTTGCCTCCCCATGTTTGCCCACAGCTATCTCCCTCTGCCTGCCAGATGAGAGGCCCCAAGACCACAGCTCTGAGGTCCAAGATACGGAGCTGTCACTCCTCCAGCACACATGGAAGAAGAAATGCCTGAGAGCTGAGACAGAACTGCCTTGCTTTCTGTCCCCAGGGCTGCTCAGAACCCACGGCTAGATCAAAGTACAGTGAAAGCAAGATTGCCTTGTATACAGAGAAAGGAAGTTGGTTCTGACAGGCCTCTCGTCAAGGGATCAATCAATGCCAGTCCTTTACCTGCAGAGCCATTGCCTGCGACCAGTCCTGAGAAGTGATAGAGCCTTTGATTAATTCTTTTAAACAGCATTTGAACAGAATTGCAGGAAAGCACTTTCTTTGCCAAATGACACTGTAAACATTCTGGGGACCACGGGAAGGTGGCACAAAAATCAAAGGCACATTAAAGAAATCACTGAAGAAAGCCGCTAGCGTACAAAATATCAAGCACGGCGGCGGCGTCTGAAGCCTGCCATCAAGATGAATGGGGGCTGGGAGGGACATCAGATGCCATTTATCAACTCGCTGTTCTGAAGGACAAAGCGGGTCATTTTCCACTGAAGAGAAGTGAGGCAACCAACTGCCATGAGCCAGAGCTGTGGGCGGGGGGTAAAATTGAAACACCTGGAAGCGGTGCTGCGCACCACTGGGAGATGCCTTTCCTCTTTGTCTAAACAGAAGTTAAAGGAAAAAGAAATAAAGTCATCACAGAAACCGTCCAAGGGCCAGGATGATGACTCTGTAGGTAAAAATGCCTGCTGCAAAGGCTGAGGACCCAAGTTTGGAGCCCCGAACCTACCAAAGAAGCAAGCCAGCAAACAAGCAAACAAACCTGGGTTGGGTAGCATGCATGTGCAGTCCCTGCATTCCAAAGGCAAGATGGGAGGCAGAGACAGAAGACCTGCCCTGAAGATGGCAAGACAGCCAGAGGTGAGCATACAACACAGCTGAAGAAACAAGAGCCCCTGCCTCCGCAAGGCAGGAGGCCAGAGCCGGCTCCTAGAAATTGGTCTCTGATCTCCAGACACATGGCATGACACGTGCACCAGCAGTTGCACACACAACATATATACATACATTTTACATACATAGCACACAAAAATGTGTTATCTTATATGCACATCATACCAAAAAAAGTATTATCTTACACCTCTCTCTCTCTCTCTCTCTCTCTCTCTCTCTCTCTCTCTCTCTCACACACACACACACACACACACACAATTTTTTTAAGTATCTTGATCTTAAGGAGGTCTTATGTAGGCCATCACACTGCTGTGAGCAGATCTGTTGACAGCCGGGTCGTGTCCAGCAGTCAGTAGGTCACAGTTTGTCCCATATCTGCTGGCCCTTACACTCTTCCTCAATTTTTTCAGAACCTTGGATTGCTGGACACTGATATAGATGGCCCATCGGCAGGTGAACACTCAGAGTTATTTGTACTTGATGCCTGGACTTTATGAATCTCTGCATTAACCCCTCTCAGCAGCAAAGGGAAGCTTCTCTTACCAAAGTGGGGAGCAGCAAGACCTGCACAAGATAAGGCCAGTCAAAATCCCAGCGTGAATGGTGATGGTTCTACAAGGCTCCACCCCTTCCGCAGAGATAATGGCAGTGGATGTGGTTGCAAGTAGATTGTTCATGCCCCAGCAGGTGGCCATACACCCATGTGTACACTGGGCAGTACTCATCAGAGTCAGTGGGCTATCACTAACAAAAATAAATTATAAAAGACATGAAGCTGGTGGAGAGATGAAGTGTAGGGCATGGGGCAGGGAGGAGTTGGAGGGAGGTAGTGTAGATGGATATGATCAATATATTTTGTTTATAACTTTTAGTTAATAAAAAATTTTATTAAAATGGTTTTTGGTTGCTCAGTCCCTAGAAGACAAGTTATCATCACAAAGGATCTCATTTCTTCCAAGTCCAGGCACTGTGACTTTTGTCCAACTCCACAGCACCACCCCCAGTACCTTCTAGTGTTTGGCTCTTCGCTGGGAGCTGAGAAACAATGACAGGATCCTCCCTTAACTAACTTCTTCCCCATCTCCTTCCTCCCAGCTCATACCCACAGACCCAGCTTGCTACAGTGCTGTCTCCACCCAAAGCTTCCTCTGACATTGGGTTGGACACCATACATTTGTGCCATGCCCTACCCCTGCCTTTTCTCATCTCAGACTCCTGTGAGTGAAGGCTCGCTGTCTTCCCTGATGCCTGCATTGCCCAAGCTGCACTGCATATTCCTTCACATCCCTCTGACCTGCTGCACAGGCAGGTCCTGGAGGCACTTCCTGAAGAGATCTACCCTCGAGACAGCAGTGAGCTGAAAGAAACAGTGCACCCTGACCCTGTGGCATGAGATGTTCCACAGCACTGCAGCAGGAATAGTATGATTAGTGTTAAAACATAAATATGGATTATATTTTTTTAAAATGACCTAGTTAATAAACAGAATTGCTAAGCATTTTTGAGGGTGTATCTAGGGTTACTACTATATATATATAAATATATGTATATTATATATATTGTGGGATATATGTGTAATATATAATGTATATACACACATATATATGTACACACAACACACACACACACACACAACAGGGTACTATGAACCAAGAAAATTAAGGAAGAGCTGCTCTCGGGTGAGGTAAATATAAGGAGTGTGAGCTCACAGGCCTCCCCCAGTGACATCATTCAAGCCCACCTGCAGTATGACTATGTCTGTCCATCTGTTCACTCTAACATCTTCTGAGTTCCTACCATGTGCCGAGTACTGTATTTGGGGGGTGGGGGATGTCAAGGGCAATATAGTATGTCCTATCATAGTACTTGGCCTAGCAGTTGGACAAAAAGCTTTCTCAAAATGGCTCTTTGATGAGCTGCCCTGAATGAGAAGTGCAGAGACATGCCCATGGTCTCCGGCATGGCCACAGCACCAAGTGTAGCACTGTCAGTAGACAAGCATTTTTATATCGGAAAACGTAGGATCAGCCTGATGAGTAACATTGGAGAAAGCCCCAGAGAACATTAGAGAAGGACCAGCATGGGAACAATTCTAATTATGCCCACCTTCCTTTCCTCAAGTAGCCCCAAGTGCCAGGATATGGGGCCCCCAAGACAAATCATATGTGAGATAGTCTCACTTTTTCCTGCCCATTGCTTACCTTATCTCCCCACCCCACATCAGTAAGGCCTTGAGGGATAGGGAAGACAGCAGTGTGATTGGCAGAGGGAGACCAAATCTTTTCATTATAAAGCATTATAATTAGGAAGCATAATCCAACCAGAATAATCAAGCCAAAGACCAAAAAAAGAGCTACATCTGCTCTTCTGAGGGAAACAGGGAAGGGGTCTGAAAGTATCTGCTGTAGAGCTGGAGCTGCAGTTCCGATGGAGCGTAAGTGGGAGGAGCCCCTGTGAGCACAGCCCTGACTCCCAGCAGAATGTGAGTGGAAAGGAAGCAGTCTCCAGCCCCCTCCTATTCTTCTCTTTGAATAGGGAAATTGTAAACTTTACAATTAAAATTATTTAATATGTATCAATAACGATACTCATACATCTTTGCTTCATCATAAGAGGGGATCCTGGTAACAAAAGACTTCAGTCAGTTTGACACAGAGATATTATTCAACATGCCTATTCCATTCCTAAGTATTTCCCTGAGGAAATAAACCACACATTCACTAAAGCCTTGTGCATGAGTATTTATAGAAACTCTAATTTGGGATCATAACAGAACAAGCAACCCAGCTCCAAGCCAAGCATCCATCAATCAAACATCATGCATCTATATGGTGAAATATATTCACCACTTAAAATGAACTGTGAGTTGAGAAGCATCAATGAGTGGATCTCAAAATTCTTGTGGTAAGTAAAAGAAGCCAGACAAAATAAGAATTATGTGCTGTATATTTTGATCTATGTGATATGAGTGTGCCTGTGCGTGTGCATGCACACACGTGTGTAAATTTCTCCCTAGGGAGTACCAATTAATTCATAATGAGAGACCACATATTAATGTTTGCCTGCATGGTAGGGAGTAACATGAAGGAAGACAGCAAGAAGGGATCACCAAAAAAGGATGTGGAAATTTGGAAGGTGATGAATTTGTTCATTGTCTCACTTGTGATTATGGCTTTAGGGGTGTGTACGATGCCAAAAGTGAGAAAACTGTACACTCTAAATACAGGCTGTTCCTGTGTTCCAGCTACAACTGCTAAGTTGTAACAGAGAATGTTCTAAAAGGCTGTACCCAGGAATATAAATTGATGGCTCTCTCGTAGGAAGCAGTTTGGCTTTTTCTTTGATACTACTTTTAAAACTGTATCCTAGAGACATAAAATGAGATACTACAGTTCCTCTCCTAGATCATTTATAAAGGTGGGGAAAAGCTAGGAAACACTAATGTGTCTGATGAAAAAAAAAGCCCTGTTCCAATAAATCATGGGACCTCACATACTGAAATATTATACAGCCATTAAAGGCCATGCTTATGAGAAGCTTTTAATAACCTGGAAAAATACTTATGTGATAATGCCAAGTGGAAAGCACCAAGATATAAATTGTATATATGGTATGAATTGAATTATGTAAAATTATGCACAGAAAAATTCTCTGAAATATATTTAGGATTATTTCTGAGTGATAGAGGGGAGGGTATGGGTGATTTTTAATCTCAATGCAAATTTTAAAATGTTCCTATTTAAAATGCATTTTCCTTAATTTTATACAATAAGACTGTATTTTTAAATTGTGAAATAAATAAGCTATCTTCAAGGAACTCCAATTTTTCTTGTTCCTTGAAAAAGCAGGCTCTTCCAAGGCAAAGAAGCAGATTGCAATTCTGCAGTCCTCATATCTGTGTGGATGTTGGGAAGATGCTTTCCATGAGCTCCAGTCTGTAGCTTGAACCCCCTTCTCTTTGTTTTCCCTTATAAATCACCTAGAGATGAAACTGATTGACAGCCCACGTTTTGTATGTTTTGTTTAAATCTGATTCTATCCACATTTCAGGATGAGGCCTTGAATGCGAAGAATGGGTCTTTGCTTCTGCACAGCTCCCGTTCCACCTTGCCACGGGATCCAGGGGAGACATCAGGATGCAGACACAGCAGCAACAATGCTATATGTTGTTTTAATAATAGCCATCCCTATGCCTTTTACCAAAACCTCAGCAAAATAACAGCCTAGGCTATATGGGTGGGCAACTGGGTAGTGGTGACTTCAGTTTCTGGAGACAATGAAATGAGAGCATGGACAAGCTGAGACTGACCTCAGGAGTTTTCCCGACTTCTCTGTCTGAACAGTTGGGAACACTGGCGCTCTGTGGCTATTCCACAGCCTGTGAGTTTATGTCATGTGCTCTTCATTTTTCTATCTCTGTGATCCAAACAAGGATTTGTAAATTTATATTCAGTGATTTATAGGGGGGGAAAAAGCTAGAAAATTGCTAGAGAAATGACTATGGACCTTGTTCTGCATTCTCTGTTGTAATATATATCCAAGAGAATTTCAGGCTTTCAAGACTTGCCATTCTATTAAAAGTGTGTTTAGTTAGGGTTACTATTGTAATGATGAAACGCCATCACCAAAGGTAATCTGGGGGAAGAAAGGGTTTATTTAGTTTACACTTCCACACCCATCAGACACCACTGAAGGAATTCAGAATACTAAGACAGGACAGGAACCTGGAGACAAGGGCTGAAACAGATGCCATGGAAGGGTACAACTTACTGGCTTGCTCCCATGGCTTGCTCAACCTGTTTGCTTATAGAACTCAGGACCACCAGCCCAGGGATGGCACCACCTACAATGGGCTAGGCTTTCCCACATCAATCACTAATTAAGAAAATGCCCTACAGATTCGCCTACAGCCCAGTCTTATGGAGGCACTTTTCTTAATTGGGATTCCCACCTCTCAGATGATTTTAGACTGTGTCAAGTTGATATAAAGTTAGTGAACACAAAGTGTGAGTCTTGAAATAATCATTTATCTCCTGAGAGTTTTTGCGGTAGCCCTAAGTGATTGACTCCCTACGGTGATCCTGCTCCCTCAGCTGAAGTGTCCTCCAGGCCCTGTTCTCTGCCCTCCTGTTGTATAGCTGAATCACTCTGTAACTACTATCATGGCCACCAATCCTCACTTTGTTCATCAGCAAACTTTCTAAGATGGCTAAATACTCTAAAAAGCTATTTTATGGACACACAGAAGAAAAGGACAACAAAGGGTAAGAGTCAGCAGGTAGGGGTAAGTAACTAGGGGTACAAATCCACTGTCAGGCCTTGAGGAGAAATGAGAGTAGAAAGACATTCTGAGCTGCTGTAAAACAATCTTTTTGTGAATATTTGTTACTCTCATTGGTTTCATAAAGGGCTAAATGGCCAATAATTAGGCAGGAAAAGGCTAGGCAGGACTTGCACACAAAAAGAGAGCACAGGAAAGAAGGGGGAGAAATCATCAGGAAATGCAGAGGAAGCAGGAGATGAACATGCTGTGCTGAAAAAAGGTACCACCACACAGTAGAGTGTAGATAAGAAATATGGATTAATTTGAGAAAGCTAGTTAGTAACAAGCCTAAGCTACCAGCTGAGCATTTATAATTACTAATAAGTCTCTGTGTGTTTATTTGGGAGCTGGCTGGTAGGACAGAAGAACCCTGCCTACAGTAAGTCCTGTCCTCTAGAATCAACACCAAGAAGATTCAATGTCCAGTATCTTTATAAACTGTGAGATATTACTTGCACTTTCAGGGTCTGATATGCTCAGGTCTAGTGAAGAATGTCTGGGCAGAGGAAGAAGATTAAAACATAGTGAGGGTAATGTAATGTATAAGATGAAGATGATAGGGTCTACACTAGGGATGGGCTGGATCAGGTGGCAAAGAGCATGTTTTCAGTTTGGATCTTGGGGTGGATGAGGCTCTACTTAAGACAGAGAACTGAGGAGAATAAGCTATGTACAGGACATGGTGGAGAGAATGAGCTAACTCAGCCAAGGGCATTTTAGTTAGAAGGATCTGTAAGACAACCAAGTGATGTAGACAGTGACATGTGTTGAAGCTTGGGGACAGTTTTCTGCCACAGAGTGTATAAGTCACCTTTAGTTGGTGTGATAAAACACCACGACCAATGCAGCTTATAAAAGAAAAGCATTATAGGACTTACAGTTCCAGAGGGTTAGAGTCCATCATGGCAGATTGAAAGCACGGTAGCAGGAATATGGGGGAACTTACACCTTAACTTACAAGGAGGCTGAGAGAATGGCATGAGTCATTTGAAGGCTCAAAGCCGGCCTACAGTGACACCCTCTTTCAATAAGGCCAGACCTCCTCATCCTTCCTAAATGGTTTCACCAACTAGGAACCAATTATTCACACACATGACCCTGTGTGGGGCAATTCTCATTCAAACTACAACAAAAAAGAGGAAGCATTAAGCCACAGGCATAATGAATGGGGGTGGGAGGCACTAAATGAAGGACTCAGACTCTGAAGAGCTTATCATTGTAAGGATCTTACCAAAGAGATGACTGGAAAAAACAGCAAGAGAATTCAAGAGACAAAAGGAAAGGTGGGGTGGAAGACTTGAGAGATGAGAAAAGAGAGGGAGTCAGCAGACAAGGAAAGCTAAGCTGTCAAATGCTACAGATAGAAAAGAGTTCTCTGAGCTTGACATCAAAGGGTCACTGATGATCCAAAGTTGACTGTAGTCTGCAGAAGATAGACACTGGGTAAAAAAAATAGAAATAATACCTGCTCCTTGCCTAGTCTTGTGACAATGTATCATTAAATTGATCATCATCCAAACTGGAAAATAATAATTATCCCAGGTATTTCCAGACAAATTTATTATAAAAAAAATCAGACAACCAAATACCATATAGCAGGTAGAGGGAAACTCACAAGGCTCATAAAATGTACAAGAAACTTACAAGACTCAGGACTCATTAAGCTTGCAAAAGTCATGAGGTCTTTCCCTAGGGATATATAATCACTAAAGAACCTGCAGAGAGGAGATGCTTATTTAGTGTAGCCACTTGAAAGCTGGTCAAGGAATTCCAGTGATGTGCCTTTTGGGTACTCAGGGTAAGCCTTTTGGACAGGAAGAGCTGCCCAAGTCACCCATGCTCCTGTAAATAACATCAGTAAATTCTTTGGTTTACCTAGCCGAACTTGATAGGATCATTTCTTTGGTCTGTCTTTGGTCTCTGTCTCTGGTGAATAAAATAAAGTCCCCAGAAAAAAGTCACTCAATGCCAAGTGATGGGGAACCAGATCAAATGGCAAGGCAGGAAACCACTATGACCCTAGAGCTGAAGGGCTAGAAGTAGTCAGGGATACCAGAGCAGACCATTAGAAGAAGTAGGCAGGGATACAGATCTAGAACATTAGATTTCCCCTTTAAGTAATGAAGCTAACAGAGGCAGGCTGTTAGTCCACAGCTACAGGGAGGAGAGATCACCAAAGTCACCCAAGGCAAAACAAAGATGGGAAAAAAGATAAGGCTTCCTACTACCCTCTAGTCTTCCATTAGTGCCTCATTTTAGCTCTACCTAGATAGATGCAAACTGGTCAGACATCTGGAGGATATAATTCTCTATCACATAGCAGAGCATCAGAGGGTTGTGAACAGATCTGAATAAACTAGGCAAAAAATTACATAATCATTTATCACATTGCTTCTCCTCTATGACACCATCTTATAAGACCTAACTGACTCATTCAACTCCTCCCAGAGGTGACAGAGGTGTAATAAATGCACCATGTGGCTGAGAAGCCCTACAAAGAGTGGCCAGTGACATTCCTGGTCCTCAATAGCAGTTCTCCACCTCCAGACTACTAGAAGTCTACAGTGTTCTAGTGGCCATAACCCTGTGACTGGGCAGCCATTCGTACAGACTACAAATTAAGCAAAAGCTGTACTTTGTTCTGATCAGTCTCAAGTGACAGTTGACCCTGAGGATTCCTCCTGAACGAAAGTGAGAAGCTAGGGACCCTCCCAGAGTGGTTCTGAAGCTGACAGCCTAGGAATGTCGCTGCTCAGTAACAGGAACTGGTTTGGCTCCTGTAACTCAAGGCCATGGGCCCCAACCTTAGGGTGTCCCTCTCCTTCCTAGGATTTAAAGTGGAGGTTCTGGCAAGAAGAGTGGTCTCAGTTTGTGCCCAACATGTCATAATCCTCTGCTGACTTTGAACCCTTAACCACACCACTTTCCATCTCCAGAGCCCTCTCTAACTGCACAACCCCTCAGAACTCCACGTGTTCCTTTAATTGCTTCATTCATGCCTTTGTATGCAGGTGACAGTTCCAACGCTGAAGCATCATCAGGAATTAAGAAATGCCCTGCTCCCTCACAGAGCTAGCTGTCTTATGAGCCAATCAGGCTTTTCAAGGTAAAAATGAAAGAAAAAAAAAAGATTGTATGAACTCTTCCCGAGGCAAATGCAAGGTAAAGTCGGAGCACATCTACGGAGAATGAGAAACTGCATTTTAAAAGTTATCGAGGATAGGAGTGTTGAGAGACTTCTCTTCCTAGAGTTTGGGATCTAAGTAGAGTAGGGTGGAGGGGAGGTACCCAGGGTCCTGCAAGGGGAGGAAGTGAGGCTTACTTGCTTGTGCCCCAAGTGTCAGGTGTAGCAGAGCAAGGCTGGGGATCTGGACAGCCTGGAATGTCCTGTCCAGAGTGAGCATCTCCTGTTGCCATCACCGCCACCAACCTTGACTCCAACTTCACCCCCAATCTACATTGTACTTCTGCACAGCACCATCATTTAAGACTTTAATCTGTCATCTTGTTGGTTTCTCTATCAAAACTTGTATCATCTTGAGGGCAAAGAACTGTCGTTCAAATAGACAACATTTACTGAAGCATATGCTCCAAGGAGTCTGCTAAACCCAGAAGGAGGGAGAAGGGGGATTATGAAACAGACACAGCCTTGGTGAGTTTGCGTTCGGGAGATGATAGCCTAGCCTGAATAGCTCAAAGCAACAAAAAAAAAAATTACCAGCAAAAACAAATTACATATTTATTTAATTAAGATTTTTAGCGTTTCAAGGAACCCTATTACCGCTGAATGACAAGCAGCATTGTGCTCAGACTTTTTGTCATGTAAATGTTGCATTTATGCATCAGCTTTAACCTGTCAGCCGTTCATAATATTCTTTAGAGAGCTCCCTTTCTGTTTGCTTCATGGTTATTGCTTTTATCCTGAAAACAGGAAAAAGGAGAGTCCATTCCATGTGGGACATCCCTTTAGTAGGCCTTCTGTGTTGCGATTTCAAAACCAATACTTCAACAATAAACCAGAACAAAACCTCCCTCAGCGAGTAGGATGTGAATGGCAATGCTTTCCCTGTTTTCCCTGACACCCAGGGCCAGCAGATGTCGCTAACAGGACAATCACCATGCTGAGGCACTTCCAAAGGATAGAGACCTCTGGCAAGCCCCAACCCTCATTTCTAAGGCATCAAATTGTGCAGGAGGGGAACATAAAGAAGACACACTCTTGCTTTCAGTAAGTACAGAATAGAGTTGGGAACATGATTAATGCGCGCGCGCACACACACACACACACACACACACACACACACTCACATGAACGCACACACACACACACACACACAAATAGGGATTAAATATATAAACTCATTACCTCACGAGAGGCTGCATACAACAGCAAAGCAAAAAGTAAGGGCTCTGAAGTTAGTGATAAGGGTTCAAGTACTGAATCCATTACTTATGGGCCCTCACCGTTTCCTCAAATGTATCAAGATATGCACCTCACAGTTCTTTCAGGGTTGACAGGAGATGATATAAGACAGTATCTAGAACATGCTGGTCTATAGTACAATGTTCTTTGTGTTAGCTGTGGGATGTAATTTGACAAAATAGAATTGTCTTGCAATCTTGTCTATTTCAACTTTCCTGGTGAATCTATATATGTTTTTCTTAGGGTTCACCTTGTTACTTAGCTTCCTAGGATCATGAACTATAGGCTCAATAGCCTTTGTTAATAGCTAGTATCCACTTATCAGTGAGCAGATAACCATATTCATCATTTTGGGTCTGGGTTACCTCACTCAGGATGATGTTTTGTAATTCCATCCATCTTCATGCAAATTTCAAGATGTCATTTCTTTTTTTAACTGCTGTGTATTCTAATGTGTAAATGTGCCACATTTTCTTTATCAGTTCTTCTGTTTAGGGGCATCTAGGTTGTTTCCAGGTTCTAACTATTACAAATAATGCTGTTATGAGCATAGCTGAACAAATGTCTTTGTAGTATGATTGAGCATCTTTTGGCTATATGCCCAAGAGTGGTATTGCTGGATTCTGAGGTAGGTTGATTCCCAATTTTCTGAGAAACTGCCATACTGATTTCCAAAGTGGTTGTACAAGTTTGCATTCCCACCAGCAATAGAGGAGTGTTCCCCTTACTTGATATCCTCTCTAGCATAAGCTATCATTGGTGTTTCGGACAAAATTGGGAACATGGGGGTGCAGGGAAAAGGGAATGTGGAAAGGAAGAGAAGGGGATAAAAGGAGAAGGGAGGAAAACTTGAGGGAATAGAATAGTTGAAATGGGAGAAGGAGAGAAATGAGAGCAAGGAAAGAGATAGCGTGAGTGAGGAAGCCATTATGGGGCTAGCAAGAAACCCGACTCTAGAGAAATTCCCAGGAATCCACAAGGATGACCCCAGCTAAGACCCTAAGCAATAGAGAAGAGGGCACCCAATCTGGCCTTTCCCTGTAGTCAGACTGATGAATATCTTAAATATCACCACAGAATCTTCATCCAGCAACTGATGGAAACAGAAGCAGAGACCTGCATTGGAGCACTGGACTGAGCTCCCAAGGTCCAGATGAAGAGTGGAAGAAGTGAGAATATGAGCAAAGAGGTCAAGACCATGATGGGTTCATCCACTGAAACAGTTTACCTGAGCTAATGGAAGCTCACCAACTCCAGCTGGACTGGGAAGGAACAAGCATAGGTCCACCCTAGTCCCTCTGAATGTGGTTGACAGTTGCATGGCTGGGGCAGACTGAGGGGCCACTGGCAGTGGAACCAGAACTTATCCCTACTGCTTGTACTGGCTTTTTAGGAATCTATTCTCTTTGGATGGATACCTAAGTCAGCCTAGATATAGTAGGGAGGGCCTTGGACCTTCCCCAAAACAATGTGCCTTTCCCTGTCTGCGGAGTGGATGGGGGTGTGGAGGCTAAGTGAAGGGAATGGGAGGAGGGGAGGGAGAACTTGGATTGATATGTGTAATGAAAAAGATAGTTTGTTTTCTTCTAATAAAATAAAATAAAATATTAAAAAAATAGAATTGTCTTCAAAGTCTTATACCCCTGTGTTGTAGGATTCCCCTCTGTATGCTGTGAATACCACTGATTAATAAAGAAGCCACTTTGGGCCTATTGCAGTGCAGAATAGTGCAAGGCAGGAATTCCAAGCAGATAGAGGAGGAGATAGGCAGAGTCAGTGAGACGCTATGTAGCCGCAGGAGGAGACAGATGCTGGAAACTTGCTGGTAGGTCACAAACTCGTGGTGATGCAGAGATTAATAGAAATGGGTTGATTTATGATGTAAGAGTTAGCTAGAAATATGCATAAGCTAATAGGCCAAGCAGTGTTGTAGTTAATATAGTTTCTGAGTGATTATTTTGGGTCTGGGCAGCCGAGAAACCAATGAACAGCCTCAGATTACACCCCTGACACTGTTTCCCTCCAATCCTCAGGTCTAACTTACCACAGTCTTCCCAGAGTTCTCTTAATAGATGCAGATCCTCTCATAGGAAATATTCAGGATTTATTCTCCAGGAAATAAGTGTCCCCTATCTCCCTGTTCTTTCCTGAGGTGTAAAGACCACTTTATATAAGACCAATGTCAGGTATAATAAATCAAGGAGGGAATTCAAGCCCTTCATCAGAGACAGACATACTTAAGGTGAGAAGGTTCTTGCTCTAGCTGCCGTAGGAATGGGATCCAGGTAAGGCCATAAGAAACCTGGCAGATTTGGTTTTATGCACCGGATCCCAAGATTCCACACAAGAGGGGTTACCGTACTTTGTTTTCATGCATTCGGGGAACCAAATCACATGTGGGGGCCATCACAAGACCTATCTAGTTTTCTCAGTAATGTCAAGCCCTTGAGATAGTCATTCCAACCATCTGAAGAAACTTCCAGATGATCTCAATGTCCAGTCAGGTTCACAGACATCACAGGGCAGAGGCTAACTATTATCATTGGCTGTCTTAGTTAGGGTTGCTATTGCTGTGAAGAGACATGGTTCATGCTGCCATGAACCATGGCAACTCTTATAAAGGAAACACTTAATTGGGGATATTCCCTTACAGTTTCAGAGGCTCAGTCCATTATCATCATGACAAGGAGCATAGAGGCATGCTGGCAGACCTGGTACTGTGTTGGGGTGAGCTATTTGTTCATCCCAGCCACCCAGAACCGAAATAATCACAGTGAAACTGTATTAATTAAATCACTGCTTGGCCCATTAGCTCTAGCTTCTTATTGACTAACTCTTACATACTAATTTAACCCATCTCCATCAATCTGTGTGTCACCACGAGGTCATGGCCTACCAGCAAAGTTTCAGCACATCTATCTCCAGCAGTGGATCCATGGTATCTTCCTGACTCTGCTCTTCTTCTCCCATGCTATAGGCCAAACCTGTTTCTTTATTCATTAACCGATAAAAGCAACACACATACAGAAGGACCTCCCACACCAATGCTGGAGCTGAGAGTGGTATAGCTCACAGGCAACAGAAAGTCAAATGATAGTCACACTGAGGGAACCTTAAGCAAAAGACCTCAATACCCACTTCCACAGTGACACACTCCAACAAGGCCACACCTCCTAACAGTGACACTCCCTCTGGATCACCACACCAAGCCATCTCTAAGTCCCTGGGCCATAGGACCTATAAACATAGGAAAACTGTCGCTGCTAGTTCGTCTGTTATCAACAGAGAACCACAGAACCAGGCTCTTACAGTCCAGACTCTACAACCTTGAACTTATTTTACAGCCACCTCCTGGGCTAAGATTTATTATGCCCATTTTCGAGATGCGAACATGAGTCCTGAGCAGTTCTACAGCAGCTTCCAGGTAACAAAATCCAGATCCAGACACAGTTACCAGAACTAAGAGAATGTTTCAAAGAAGCAGATGTTGTATTCAGTTCCAGCAATTCCTATCTGCATATATTTTATGTGCTGATAACACTCATCTCTGAAAAGCAGGTCTAATATATATATTAGCATATACACATATGCTAAATCACTCTGAGCTGGCCATGATACAAGGCTAAAGTGATGGGCTAATTCATACCACACTGCACCTGTGACAATGTGTCAGCACATTTATTCTTTCAGAGAAAGGGCAGGATTTTTACTAGTACGGGTTTCAGTGCCTTACCTGGAATATTTGAATGGCCATAGTACCTCAGATTTGTGAGCGCTTGAGACTGGGGGATAGGGGACTTCAGTTCCGCCAGCCGTCCCATGCTGGCAACAGAAATGCTGAAGACAGAGCTAACAACTCCACAAATTCACTTATAGGTGCTCTGAGAAAATACTGAGAATAGACACTCAAGAAATGTGGCTATGGTCAGGGGTATCAGATGTTCCCCCAGACACTTGGAATTATGTGGGCTGCAGGCACCAGGCCTAGTTCAACTCTTCACAACCAGACGGGTCCTCCATAGCCCAGACATGGTAAAGGAACTGGGGCAACCCTGTCCTCGAGGAGCCTTCTGAAGCCGGATATAGAGCAGAGTTTCCACTACCTCGGCCTCTGCATCAGCGGCAGAACATTGCCTACATTTGTTCAGTGAAGTCTTCCAGGCCCAGATGGTATGAGGGCGGGTTCTAAGTCCTGCACATGAGCACTGCGAGTTCCCAGGAGTCGTATACAGACCTCCAAATGTCCCATGGAGCCTCGTAGCTGCCAAGCAAGTCTGGCCGAATGTCTGAAGGCACCGGGTGTTCCAGTCTTGATGGATTTGCCCATGCG
Organism: Dicrostonyx torquatus; assembly: GCA_028555095.1. Taxonomy (NCBI): domain Eukaryota; kingdom Metazoa; phylum Chordata; class Mammalia; order Rodentia; family Cricetidae; genus Dicrostonyx; species Dicrostonyx torquatus. Next base: position 16,713,268 of record JAQHUG010000001.1, on the reverse strand, counting down.
ATTTGCAGAGGTCTAACAGGGACAATTTCTTTAAACGGCTTCCTTGCTCAGCCTCTCTTCGGCTGGGTTCCCTCAAAAGCAGGCTCTGAAACTAGGCTCCAGTGTAGGTTTGGTGTGTGTGTGTGGGGGGGGTAATCTCAGGGAAGACGAGAAAGGGGGTACAAAAGTGATACAGGAAGAAAAGGGAGCCAGTTACCATCACAGGCAGCTGGAACTCAGGTGTCCCCTCCCTGCACGGAAAGGGAGCAGCTGTAGGGTGGGATAAGGATTTGCCAAATGTTTGGCAGTCACTGATAAAAACAGGTACTGGGAGTGTAAATTTCCTAGAACTTTTGATCTGCCATGCCTGCAAATAAAGGATGCCGGTGGCCAGAGAGAACCCATAAACAGAAGACTGAATCTATTTGAATCTGGGCTGCAGACACGAGTAGTGGAGAGGCTCCTATAGGAGCTGTGACAGCCACCCTATGTGGTTCTATCAGAGACCTGGCTGGCTCCATACACATGCATCTTACATCTTGGCTTCCAGCAACCTACACCTCATCAAACCTGATAAAAACACATCCGACGGAGGAGGTCAAGACCAAGGTACAGCATGTCCTGAAGCTCACTTCCTCTACCAGGAGGAGGCTCCAGCTTCTAAACCACTGCTAGCAGGTTCTCCCTGATTCACCACTATTCGATCATCCCTGCTCACGACAGTGGAGTTGGTGATAGGGCCAGCCTTTTTTCTTCCTCAGCTGGCTATTGGTGAAATATGGGGGCATTTTCAACCCATCTCATGATATAGGGAGTTCTAGGAACACTCAGAGTTATGTGAAAATAGAAAACCCTAGTACCTCATAAAACTACCATGGCAGAGGACTGCCTGAGTGAGATTCCAACCGTACCCCATTCCCTAATATTGCCATACGGAGAGCTTAGTGTTCATTTTGAGTGACATCTATGTGGAAGTGGTGAACATATATGCTGAAATGCCACAGAGAGGCTAAAATAACACCCCCTACCCATACCCATACGCTTCACTCCTCAAAATTGTTGTTCCATGTACTTTTGTCTGGCTGTCAGGTATTTCACAACCCCATGCTTTCGCCGCCATGACTGTGTGTGTTTGGGTAGTTCAACTATTGCTGGAGCATCAGAAGGTAAGTACTTCAAAAACTTACAAAGAATCCCTTTCTAGATATACTGCAGGACTTCAAGAAGAAACCAATGTGGCAGATTTGGGTTGGGAGGTGCAGCCTTAGAAGGAAGGATTTGGTAAGTCAAGGCAGAGAGGTGGTGTGTGAGAACCCCACCCCACCAAGCTTTTCTTCTTATGCACACAGGTTGTGTCTGTGCGGGAGCTTCCAGGAAAGCCATCTTTAAATTCACAGCTCATCATCTAAAATAATTGAAAATATGGCGGCGCATAAGAAATGATGTTGACTTTGGAATCAGAATGTCAACCAGGTCTTTTCATTTCAAAAATACATACATCCCTTGGTGGTCTGAAGTTACTGTTAGGCTGAAATTTTTATAAACTCAACTCTAAGACAAATATTACAGAACTACCAAATGTCACCAAGACACTTAGAGAATGTGCTATTCCCCCATTAAATCAAACCATTCCATTGCAATTTCATCTCTAAGTTGCTGAATCTCTCTTTAGCTATATAGTCTCTTCCTTAGCAATATTTGAACCTTACAAGGAAGGGAAAGATGGAAGGATGCTTTAATCTCAGCACTTCAGAGGTTGAGGTAGGCTATTCTCTATGAGTTGCTGGGTACCCAAGGTTACACAGTGAGACCAAGTCTCAAAAAAGAAAAAAAAGTGGGTGGGTGAGTGGATAAACCCATACCTTAAAAACAGAAAAAAAAATCAAAATCCTCCTTCCTCTACATTATCAATGAAAGCATGAAGAACCACCTTTTCAACAACAGGACAATGTTTCACCTTTAGAATATCAGTGTCGCCCATGTGTCCAGCCAGTTGTTTGTGTAACCGTTTCTCATATTTCCCTACCAAACTGTTGAGCTCCTTTTTCCCAATGGATGGCAACCACCTAAAATGTATTCCAGCCAGGTTTACATAGTCTAATTTACTTTTGGTTACAGACATTGTTGAGATCATTTTATTCTTCTAGCTGGCCCAAAGTAGTCATCTACTCCAAAGGTGTAAGGCATGCCATGGCCCACTGACTCCGCTTAACACTTTGTGTGTCAAGGACAAATGAGAGAAGCAGGAGTCTCTGCACTGAACCAGGCAAAGAAATTTTTTGCTGTATCATTGATCTAAATGATGCTCTAGCACATACTTGATTGATGTGGGAGGTCTCTCTCTATGCTGTGAATATATTTTATTATGATTGGTTAATAAAAAAGGTGGGTTGGCCAAAAGCCAGGCAGGAAAAAACCAAAGGGGAAAATCAAACAAAAAAAAAAGGAAAAAGAAGATGGAGTCCAGAAAGGCAAACCAGCAGTTGCTGGGGAAGCAAGATGTGAGGTAACAAGTCATGAACCTCGTGGTGAAATATAGTATAATAGAAATGGTTAGTTTAAGTTGTAAGAGCTAGTTAATAATAAGTCTGAGCTAATAGGCCAAACAGTTTTAATTAATATTAAGCCTCTGAGTATATATTCGGGAACTGGTGGGTGGTAGAGAAACCTCCAGTTACACTTGACAGCTCCATCACCAAGGTGAGCCCTGTATGACTTAGAGGCAGTTATCCCACTGAAGAGTGCCAACTGTAGCATGCACAACCCACACACATCTGCATCACTGCAGAAGCCGCTAAGCAACTCCAAGCAGCTACACTACTGAAAGCTCCCAGATTTCCCAGTCCATTTTTCACCTGTTTTTAAGTTTGGGGAAGGGACGGGCCTCATAAAGATCTCATAAGGGCTCCCGAGTCAGTCAGCATCCTGACTCAGGATTCACAGAGCGCTATGAACTTTGTGTGCTTACCCGCTCCTTCCCTGAAGGAATGTTCATAGACTTTGTCTCATAAGGGACTTATGTGAGTGACCACAGCTGCTCAGATTCCCGTGCAGCATGAGTCTGGACCAGGCTGGAGAGAAGAATTATATAACATCTGGTAAAGTCAGACCGTTTTCCTTGGCCACCAGCTGGGAGAATGTTCCCCTTTCCCACTGACAATCCCCAGAAAGACTATATTTACAAAACCTGTGTGTATTTTAAGGCAGTTTCAACTTGTGAGCATATCTGAAATCCATCCTTGCTATCTGGGGGTGGAGTAGGGTAGAGAACTCAGCACCTGTGCCTGAACCTCTCCACCTGAGCTTTATCATTCTTTTTGACAGCAGCCATACCAGAGTAGTTCAGCTGGTTTTGTTTGTTTGTTTGTAGCTCTAGCCGAGGCTGAGTCTTCTGTCCTAAGAACTGAAGAACTGAGGCTAGCATGTGTCTTGTCTTCTTCAGAGTGTTCCCAGAGACACTGCACCAGCTGTAGAGGTCACATTTCCACCTTCCTATTCATGATGTCATTAGTAGCTGGGTATTAGACACCTGGACGTGTTGGTGGCTATTGAATTCACGGTGACTCACATTGTATCGCTGCTGAAGTCACAGCAAACATCTGCTTCACTTCCTCCTTTAGTACAGGTAGGCCAAAGCATTTGCACATTGGAGTACATAGTGATACCCACTATTTATTTTAATTCCTGTATATTTAAGCTTAGATATTATATTAATTTTTTGAATTATGTAAATTTTTAAGGGTCTGTAATTTTCATTTCAGGATAATGGGTCACTATAAAATATGTGTGACTCTTGATTCTAAGATCTTTTCTGCTTACTTCCTATTACACAGTCTAAAACTAGTAAAGCTTGCCTGATCAGTGCTCCAACCTTGATATCCCCAGGGCAATGCTGTTCCCACCTGAGCCAGAGTTGTGGAAAGAGGAACCCTGAATGCGTCTGGACCTAGCCCACATAAGGAATAGTAGGATTAACTAGAGAACAGTTCTTACTTCTAGAAGAAAGGGAATTTCATGGGCAAAATCATAGGCCACACCTCTATCTACTGTCCTCCAGGAGAGGTCCCTCCTCATGCCAGCCTCAGAAGTTCTGGACTTTGATTTCACCGAGAAAAAGTAGTATTTCCCTGTGCATAAAGTCATGCATTAATGCTCAGACTTGAACTAGCATTTCCTTAGATTCCCAAAGTAAATGTCTGGTTTCAGAGGGATTCCCATTCGTGCATTTCTGTGGACTACAGACACAATCTGGAGAGCTTAGGCAGAAATCAGCACCTCCCTCTGCTCCCTGATGCCCTAGATGTGGGCTCAGAAATTCACAGGCCTCATTGCAAGTGGTCATCCCACTTTAATTGACAACAAAGCTTTTCCAATTAAAAACCTCATCCTTGCTTCTACATATGCGTGCGTCCAATATTACAAATTGCAAATCGTTTCTAACGATCTGTTTGGAAAGCAGGCGTGCTTTATCCGCTTAGGATTGGTACAGTCTGGGGATTAATAGAATGCTGATGGGAACAAGGAGGATTCAAGGGGCGACGTGGGAGAACATCAGATCTGCAGCGGTAGAGAGTTACAACTCAGTTCTCACCCGTGCGTGACCGACAACGTTCTCCCATAGTATATGGTGTTCTGTGTTACGAAGAACAAGGCGGGACTCAGGATGACATGACTTCCCCTGTGATTAATTTACAAAGGACACTGAAATTCACACACCAAATGACAAATGCTGAGGAACACGGTTCTACAGATTGCTGTGTTGAGGAGGAAGCGCTGAGAGCCCTGTGCCTCAAAGTTTCCAGAAATCGCATTGGCCCAGAAAAGAAGGAACATGATGGTGTCTGTATCCTCCCACAGCGGCAGAAACTTCTAAGACAAGATTTTCTTCTAGCAGGACACAACTCTGAAAAGGCGCTTAAGACCCACCACAGCTGGCATTCAGCATGGGCAGGAGCCTTGTTCCGAAGGCTATGTAGCCAGTCACTGCCAACCTATTTTCCATAATCAGTGTGTGGCCCACAGCCCCTGGGATGGGTGCCAAGATTGGCTATTACTTGAGTAATACTGATTTAAATTACTTGAGTGTGGTTTAAACACAGCAGACACCTGCCTGCCTCACATGTGCACCTACACCGCCCCAGACAGTCTGCCATGCAGCTAGAGCATTATCATGTGAAGTGCAGATCCCCAAAGGCAGGAAGAAGAGAGCAAGCATCCTGTGCCACTACCACTTGCCAAGGTCAGAGATGTTTCCTTCCTGGTGAGATGATGAAGTGGAGCATGACGATGCCAATGTCTCATAGACTTGGGTCCAGAGCTCCGCATCTCCAAATTTCCCATGAAGGAGGCCTTTTAGCTGGAAGTGGGAGCCAGGTGACACGGTGTGAAGATGATGCTCATAGCCAACCCAGCCGTGGTAAGACTGGTTTGTTCTGGCCACACTGTCCAGTTGATTGAGAAAACACATCAGAAAGCTATCATAGTGACAACTCTAGTCATTGTTAGTGGGGTGTTAGGGAGTGGCTTCCAGGAAGCAGCCTTTGGTGCCACCAAGGATAGAAAGAGAGAGATTCTGAAGTGTTTGGTACAGGCAGATACGTTGCAGGATGGAGAGGGTGGGAATGGAGAAATAATGAACGTTGAGGCAATAGTTGTGCAACTGGTACACTTTAGGGACAAAATGGTGGCACTCGGATTTCCTAAGAGGAGATTTCCAAGAAATGATACATCTTCATTGAAAGATTATGGGGCTCTTCCTGGCTCTCATTACCCTCCTAAGGAGAATTATTGCAGGGGAGCTACAACTAAACTTCTGGGAGACAGGAGATTGTTCAAAGAGGGAAAGGATAGAAGTATAATTAAAAACAAACAACCTTTATTCATTGCTTCTAATTAAAAGAAGGGTATATATCACTGAAATGTCCTATACATAATTCTAAAATTAATAATCAAGAAATGACCATCCCTACATTGCTTCTGATGCTGTAATTAAAGCATAAATAATTGGCTTTGTTTTTAGAAAAATGTGGACAATAAGAAGGAAGTCAGGATTTTGATGGACATTGCACTGAATCTGTAGATTGCTTTTGGTAAGATTGCCATTTTTCCTATGTTAATTCTACCTATCCAAGAGCATGGGAGATCTTTCCATTTCCTGGTGTCTTCTTCAGTTTCTTTCCTCAAAGATTAAAGTTCTTGTCATACAGGTATTCCACCTATTTGGTTAGAGTTATGCCAAGATATTTTATGTTATTTGAGGCTACAGTGAAGGGTGATGCTTCTCTGATTTCTTTCTCAGCCCGTTTATCATCTGTGTACAAGAGGACTACTGATATTTTTTTAGTTAATCTTGTATCCTGCTACATTACTGAAGATGTTTATGAGTTGTGGAAGTTCCTTGGTAGAATTTTTAGGATCACTTATGTAAACTATCATATCACCATCAAACAATGGGAGTTTGACTTCTTCTTTTCTGATTTGTATCCCCTTGATCTCCTTTTGTTGCCTTATTGCTCTAGCTAAAACCTCAAGTACTATATTGAACAGATATGGAGAGTATTCTATTGACAACCTTGTGGCTGAAAGGCACTTAAGGAAATGCTCAACACCCTTAGCCATCAGAGCAAAGCAAATCAAAACAACTCAAACCTGAAGGAATGGCCAAGATCAAAAACGCTGATGACAGCTAATGCTGCAGAAGATGTGGGGTAAAGGGAACACACTTCCATTATTGGTGGGAGTGCAAACTGGTACAGCTGCTTTGGAAATCAGTATGGCGATTTCTCAGAAAATTAGGAAACAAGACCCAACAATACCACTTTTGAGTATATACCCAAAGGAGGCTCAATCATACCACAAAGACATGTGCTCAGCTATGTTCATAACAGCATTATTTGTCATAGTCAGAACCTGAAAACAACCTAAATGCCTCTCAACCGAAGAATGAATAAAGAATATGTGGTACATTTACACAATGGAAAAATAATGACATCTTGAAATTTGCAGACAAATGGATGGATCGAGAAAACAGCATAATGAGTGAAGTGACCCAGACCCAGAAAGACAAATATCATATGTACTCACTCACAAGTGGCTTTTAGACATAAAGCAAAGAATACCCAGCCTACAATTCACAATCCCAGAGAACCTAGACAACTAAAAGACCCTGACAACATGGATCTAATCTACGTGGGAAGTAGAAAAAGATAAGATTTCCTGAGTAAATTGGGAGCATGGGGACCATGGGAGAGGGCAGAAGTGGGAAGGGGGAAAGAAGGGGGGAGCGGAGAAAAATATATAGCTCATGAAAAACAATTTTTTTAAAAAAAAGAAAGTCAGGCAGATGCAACAGTTGTAGTATCTTTTCATGTTGGTTATGAATGATCTTAGCCCCCTTTTCTGTTCTAAATGAGAAACCATAAACAAAAGATACACAAAAGGAAATGTAACTAAAACTCGGAAAATGCCATGTACTGTATACACGGCGCTTGCCCCTTTTCAAGCAGCTGGTGAGCTTCCTGGGAAGTAGCTTGGCTATGGGCTCTTGGCTTTAAAACCCAATTCACCATCTATCCCAGTTGGTGGCACAGAGATGAGTTGACGGGAGCAATCTGAAGTTGCGAGAGACAAAATGAGACCTGGACCGACCATGTGGGTTTCACTGTCCTTGCACATTGTCTGAAAGACCAAAGTCACTGATTTCCTAACTTCAGATGCATGGAGAAGGATCCTTCACACTCCAAAATTGCTCCCTGTCCCCTTAATTTTATGTCTAGTCATGAGTGATCCATCCTTTTACGTTAGTCATTCTCTCAATAGGTTTGGCACCATTAGTTACAAGGCAGACCATTAAGTGAGACTTATTGCATTCCAAAAGGGCAAGATTTGTAGACTGTAGTCTGAACCCATCCCTAAGAATGTTTAGGTCTGAAAACTTGAAGGTACAAAAAAAATTGGAGAAATGAACAGCCATCAAACCCATATGCACTCAAGCTGGGGAAATGCTTAGCCCCCCCCATGAATATTCATAAGGTTCTAACCCACAAAATGCTCCATTTCCTTCCTTTCTCCACGAGCATATCCGTCTTCAGGAGCCTCTGCAATGATAGAAAGACTTCCACACATTGTGAACCCCGTGCAGGATGGGGTAATCCTATTGGCAAGCTGTAGCTTGAGACTCAGCTACCCTCAGTACACATTCCCTGAGAAACAAGTGTGGGGCTCAGTGGGGAGTAGTGGGTCCTCCTCTTCCCCCCAGTTGAAGGAGTGGAAATCTTGCCTCTCCCCAGGGCAGACTGGAGGAGAAACCTGGAGCATAAGGTTCAAGCTTCCATCAGTTATTTGCTTCTTCTCCACTGACCTCTCAATGTCTTGGACAAAAATCCATCCTCTGAAACCAGACAGTCAAGCACAGGGAATGACAGAGAATCAGCAGGCTCCTAAAAGAAAACGACCCCCTGGATGCTCACGTAGGGCCTAAAGCTATCTACCTGCACCCATCTGAGCAGACCCTGCCCCACACCAAACTGAAAGTTGATGAGGCATACCTTACTCAACAAACCAGAAGTTTCTTTGCAACATTTAGCCTGAGAATGAGGCAGACGTGTCTCTGGCTTCGGATATAGGGTGCTAAGTGGTTCCTGGCAGCAGGAGTGAGAACTCGTGAATACCTACCCATGTTCTCAAGCTATGTGAGTCCAAAGAAACCATTGCTCCAAATGAATCAGAAATAACATATCCTAAGACAGGGACTTCAATATTTCTGAAGGGTCTCCTTTCTCCTTCCTCCCAACTTTGATGTATGTACTTACTTATCAAGGGTCTGGGGAGGGTTAATTGAATTAATATATGTAAAGTGCTTTAAGTTTGAGCAGAATGCACAATATAAATGAAAGTGTCACTAAAAAGGTTAATCTAATTTACATCTAACACTTTCAGTTTGTAGTGTTAATGAACTATATCCTTTTAGAGAGTGATTAATTTATAGAAATGTGATTATTTTTCCTAATGCTATATATGGATCAGCTTCTCCTATTACTATATCTAATTTTATAGGAAAACTCAACGTTTTATAAATGAAGATAATAAATCAAATGCTCCTGTAATGGTTATAGTTCATTAATTACAAGGAGACATGCATTAGATTAACATTTATCTGTTTTAATTAATTTGCTGCAATGCAGTTATCCATGAAAATTGGACAATGTACACATCAGCTTGACATAATATTAACAGGTTTGCTGGTATTTGGCTGAAAATTCTGGGCTTGGCACTGCCGAACTCAGTGTACAACCATGGGGACCATTAGCAGCAATGTGGCATGTGCATCAAAGAACTGGGGAGGGACTCCTCACTAAATTCAAACTTCAGAAAACATAATTAACTGAGTCTATAAGACAAGATGAAAGGAGAATGATCTAAGGTTTTGTTTGGGGGTTTGAAGTCCCTAAGTCTCAAAACAAATTTCTTAAATATGATCACTTATTTTCTTAGCTACTTTACCCCTTCAAAGGACATGCAGAGCTGTCTACCTGAATACCTGAAACTTTTGAGGTACAGGACGTGGGCACCATGGACTCCTTCCTGCCTATAGAAATCCAGATGCCCAGAAGATCTGAGTCCAGAGACCCTCCCAGCTCATCAGTGAAACCAGACGACAAAAGCTGACATGCAAGGCCTTTCTTTCCCTAACATCCCACAGTGATTTTTCTAGTCAGACTTGAGCAAAGGCTGTGTATTTATTTATCCACATAATGAAACAAACATCGTGGGAAAAGAGTGGCAGAAGATACAAAATTGTGCCTTTATTTTAAATTGACAATTTTCACATGACAATTCAATGCAATGACTCCAAAGAAATAAGTCAAAATTGTGGCTGATTAGACATTCTCAGTCACGGCGAGACCAGGATCTGCAGACTCCAAGTGTAATTTAAAAGGGCATCTTGGAGGTCTGACTCCTTCAAACATCTTAGTGTGTGGCTGGTGTCCTGAGCCGGCTGCAGGGTTGGGTATTTTAAACCCCTGCAAAGCAGAGGCTATAAGCTGGTAGGGAAATGGCCTACCAAAATCAAGAAGTAGCCTGGGGGCACAGGTTGACTCCTGGAGCACTTCCGAGTGCTATGAGAGGCACACTCTCAAACACAGAGCTTAGCAACGGTCTCAGAGGGGTGAGTGGCACATTTCCCTTTAGGGATTCACAGTCTTCTATGGAAGCAGGAAGATGGCATGTGCTTTGAAGGAGGAAAAAATGGAGCAGGTGAAACATGGGAGAACAAAGCCCCACCAGAGAGTAGATCATCAGGAGAAGCAGGGCAGTACAGTGAAGCAATGTACGCATCAGAAACTCTGGGAACTTTGAAAAAAAAAAAAAGCTCAGGTCCTCCCTCAGGACAGTTTCACCCTTGATAAGAAGTGGTCCAGGAGCCAGGTAGCTGCCTTCTCTTCTTGAGGTGAGACATAGCAAGCTGGAAGGGCTTTGGGGAAAGAGGGGTGGCAAAGAGTGACGCTTACACTAAAGCAGAATCGTGCAGCAATTTGGAAGGATCCTCAGACCTTTGGATCCCATGGAGCCTCTCTGACCTCCCCCAGGGCCTCCCTCAAGCTCACATCAAATCACTCTGCTAAGCAAGGCTACCTGAGCAGGGAATCCATGTTGACCATACTGTTCTGGACTGGGAATTTCAGTTCTGACACATCTGTGAGACGCTGAACAAATTCTCTTTTTTCTTGGGGCTTCTGATCCCTGCTCCTAGAGGCTGTAAGAGGGTCAGATTGTGACAAGAGCTTTAAGATGGCATCTAGAAGATAGCCTGCATTGACCACGCATGCGCACATCCCGGAGCCTAGAGGCAGGCGATGGAGCCAAAGCCATGTGAGCTTCTGCCTCAGTTTTGTCAGTCCACCAATCAAGGGCATTCCTACTGCTTCGCATTTACCTGCCCTGTATTCACCCCTGTCGATTGACCCAGCCCCTACTCACCCACCAAGACCTGTTTCTTTTTCTCCATTATGCTTTCACTTCTCCTAACCTTGATAACCCCCCACTCACCAGACTTTGGGAGCTCCATGCTTGTTTTATAGTCCTGATTCCCCTCAGATAGGAAGATGGAGGCCAGAAACTGTACTTGCTGATCAGGCTAAATAACAGAAGTCAGGGTAGGTTAGGGCGATGCTAACTCCGTCACAGGCAGCTTTCTGCCTTCTGCCTTCTGCCCACTCCTGCCTCCTATCTGTGTCGTCCCCACAGCTCGGTCCTCACTTCTGCACAGCTCCAGGGGTTTTAGTTCAGTTGCTTCCAAGCCCTCCCCATGGTTCTTTCTTAAAACCCCAATTTTCTGATGGAACCTTTCTCACAGGGTCCAATTATTGCTGGGCTAGGTGATAAAGAAGACTGCGATAATGAGTCTCAAGCTGTCTTTTGGTCATCCTACTTCGGGTCACCCTCATCCATGTAAATACAAATCATCCCAAATGCTGTGAATGTCACTGATGAAAAGGAACACTTAGTTGCTGTCTCAGACAGCAAGCTGGGAGGCAAGTAGCAGCCCGGGAGATGGTCTGTTTTTATAACCCAAATCAGCCCACATGAGCTCCTCCTCCAGGGACCAGAAGCTCTCCCACATCTCTGGGGCTTATACTTGGAGATACACTTGCTTATTTATGTGCGTACAACACACTGCCAAGCCTCACTCTCAGCGGGCTCTGCATGAAGTTTCAGCCTGGCCATTAGAAATGAAAGGTGGTTTCAAAGGCATTCAGAGAGCAGTGAAAGGAGCAGGAGGTCTCGTGACCTATACCAAAGGTGTGTATGTGCATGCGTGTTTGTATGTATATGTGGTGCTTGCTCATACGTGGACTTCCTCATAGGAGAAACTAAAAGAAGAGAGATTCAGGTCTGAGCTGAGTGCACAAAGCTTTTTAATTTTAAAGAAGTCAGAAAATGGAAGCTTCAAGTCTTAGACACTATGCCCAGGTGTTTGAAGGACTGACCATCAGAGTTAATGGTTTCTGTTTTGTTGTTTTAGTGTCTTTTACACCACAATTGAGATAGAAGTTTTCTGAACTCTATTCTGACAGCCACCTTTGCGAGAGAGGCCTGCCTCTGTATCTCTACTTTATAGATGGGGAAACTCTGGGTTAAGGAATTAACTCCTTTGCCTAACATCATCTAATGAGGGAGTAATAGGACCAGGATTCAAAGTCAAGTTTCTCTGAGAACTAAATACAAATTTTACTTTACAGAAGAAAAATCTAAAATGTTTATGGAAATAAAAAAAGAATAGCACCAGAGAATGCATGCAGGTGCATACACTGAGCTGGACACGGTTGGCTGCTCATCTTGCAACTCAAAGCCCAGCCCAAGACAGATTGCAGGCTCCTGAGGGCCCACAGATCAATCTGGAGTCAGGCAAGGAAACACAGGCTTGTCTGAGGCAGAGGCATGACTCTCTGGAAGGGGCCAGGCCAGGAAGGTTCCTAGAGAAGCCCATGCCCACATTTGGGTAATAATGAGAATCAAGCTGAGGAAGACCTTCTAGCCATAAGACCAGAGGTGACTCGGTATGACTGCAGGTCAGGGAACATGGAGACACTAATTCAATGCAGAAGAAAGTTGGGACCCTTGTGCCTCAGTCAGAGAAGTGACCCCTAAGGGCCAGCACCACAGGAGTCCACAGCACCCTTCAGGACAGGTATTGAGAATGTAATATTATGCAGCATTCAAAGGTGGTTTTGAGTCTGTGCCTGAAAGGACAAGGCTGCTCCCTTGAGCCAGAACACTGGTTTCCACAGACACAAGCGAGTCCTGATTCCCCACCCCACACACAGCCTGCTCACATGCTGGGTGAGGCTGTAGTAACTGATGGTCTACACTCAAGGACTGTACTGAAGGACCTCTCTGCCGGGAGTCTGGCAACTAGAAAGAGAACCAATACAGAGCTCTTGACGCTGTGAGGCCACTGGCATTTTACCGCATGACCCTTCAGTTGACTGACTGTCTGGAGTTCATCGTCTAGACTGATTTCCAGTGTATATAAGCTGGTCTTTTCAAGGAATCTGAGAAGGGTTTGGCTTTTTCTTCCTATCCTAGGCGTAGGAGGGTGAGGAAGCAGGTTCTATCTACCCAGTCAGTGTGTGATTTCTGAACTGGAACATGGCTGCACTGAAAGTTCAACTATTGGTGAAAACGCCCAACAGCTGGCAGCTTCTGGGTCTTCTGCAGCAAGGAGGGAGAACACATCGCTATCCAGACACACCATCTTACAGGGGACCATGGCCAAGAGAGCACTTCCAAACAGTTGTCCAGACGTGGGTAGTACAACTCAGAGGCTGTGTGCGACTCAGACAGGACACTCCATGCTCGCTCCCAGCTGTCTTCTTTCTGCCTATGCTAGGAAGTGCATTGAGAAAGAAAGCAATCTCTCTGTTCAGTCTCTCTCACAGGCCCTCATGGTTCTTCTCTTTCTTTATGATGGGAATTGAAGTGATAGGAGCCTTAAAAACATCCGCGTCAGAGACAGGATGGGCTACACAAAGCACATAGTCTTATTGTCCCTCTCAAATATTCTTCAGGGATTATATGATTTAGAAATAGAAAATTCAAATGCATTGAAATAAGGAATGTCTGCCCTGTAAATATCAGCTAAACTGTTATAATAAATGTGTCTGCTGTGACCAAATATTACTTGTCTCAAAATAAATAAATAAATAAATAGAAAATGGTGCTCTTTGCAGCCTCCTAGTGGTTGGAAGTGGTACAACAAGAAGAATTTGGAGAGTAACTCTCATTCTCAAGGCCCATAAACTCTTACAGTAGAACAACAAAAAGCTTGGCCTTAACCATGAAATGGATATGTTCTAAGTGAAGAAAATAAACGAACTTAGTTATTATATATATGTGTCCTATTTAATAACTGATATTATATATTATAATCTTAGTTACACACACACACACACACACACAATCGGTGGAAGCCTGCATTGCCGTTGATTTACTTTGTCTCCCTAGTCTCTGATTTCCCATTCTCACAGAACAACTCAGCAACTTGTTACACACAGGAGCTCTCTTCTCAAATGACTTCTTCCCTAGTCTTTACTTACTGTGAGCTCCCTACCCTCTTTGCTGACAAGGGCTTATAAAGATGCCACTTACTCTGCGACAAAGTGGTAGACAGCCTCAGAAGAAAGGAATCTGCCTGCCTATCAAAGTGTCGGTACTGGAAGGAGAGCAAACCATTTGGATGACGTTCATTGTTTTCTTTATTCTTACTACACCTGAACAGCATATATCACATTGGTCCCTTTATACAGACAGACCACTTTCTAAAAGGCATTTTCGTGATGGTCTTATCAAAGAAGAAACTCCTTGTTAGGAATCGGGAGGGTGGAAGTTAGAAGGACGCTTCTGTATAAAACTTTTTCATATTATACCACCAAAATTTAATAAATTGAAAAGAATAGAAGTACACCCATCTCTAATTTATCATTTGCCAATGACAGGCAGGGTAGTTCTCAAAGCCCAGACAAGTCGAATGGCCTGCTTCCCCAACTCCACAGTCTCCAGAGAGATCCAGTCTGCTGTGCGCTCCTCCCCTGCTCTGCTAGCAAGCCTCTAAATCGGGCTGTCTCTAGTTGTGAGTCTTTTTCCAACAAGGACAAACCCTCTGTCTTCAAAATATCGCCAGGCAGGATTCCAAGGACCACATAATCCCTCACTTTCACCTGACAGAAACCAAAAGCACGTCCTCCTCGTCAACAGCGCAGAGAATCAACAAGTTACCACTTAAGCCGAGCGCTCCATCCTGAAATCAGTCAAAGCCTCCCCTGAGCCCACCACCATCCACCCCAACCCTGCTCCTGCAACGCCTCCCAACCTCCGACTACCGCGTGACCTTCTGTTCCAGATCCTCCCCCCATAAGCCGGATCCCCAGCATGCGCTCCTCCCAGCGCTCCCTGGCAGCTGTCAAAGTCTGGGGCTCGCCGATTTTTAGGTTCGCCCTGATAGCGCCAGCATTCATGAGAATCTTGGAGGGTTGGAGAGGTCAAGATCAATTAGAAAGACCAGAGAGGAGCTTCGGGCTCGGAAGCTCGGAGCTCTGGAGAAAAGCAGAGTGTGAACGGCAGTAGGGACTATCACATCCCGCGCTTCTTCCGGACTCTGCCCATCATGAGGGTATGCGTTCCCAGGGGACCCAGAGCCTGCGCTGCGGAGCCTGCGGAGCGCCCGGGTGCGGGCAAGGCTTTCAGATGCCTACAAGTTCCCACGCCATCCCCAACCTGGAGTACCAGACCAGCTCAGCTCGCTCCTCTGAAGACGCCCCTGGTTCTTACCCCCAGGACAGGAGTAGACAGACACCTGTCCCCCGCCCCTCCCCCTGCCGACTACAGCGCCCGTACCCGGCCCTGCTCCAAGCATCCCTGAGCCGAGCCCGCGATGCTCCCAACCCAGCACACAGGGCCCCAAAGTTCTCTGTACTCCATAGACCTCGCCTTCTCCTTGGCGCCAGGACCCCGCCCAAAGAATGGACCGGAAAACCTCTTGGGTCCACAACTAAGGGCGCTGACTTCGGGGACCTTGCGTGCAGAAACCGGAATGCCACAAGAAAGGGTGGGTACTGCACGCGTAAGTCCGCGATTTGCACCTTCGAGCCCGCCCTGCCTGGCTCTCTCCTGGAGAGGAAGAAACTTCCCCAGCACCCACCTTTCGCCGCGAGGAGGCGGCGCCGCCGGCTGTCCCCGCCATCGCCACTGCCGCCGCTGCTCCCCACGCCCAACGCCAGCAGGAGCGGCACCAAGCACAGCCTCCTCGGCAGCATCCTCGCCGCCTGAGCCGCTACCGAGCTACCGCCGCCGCCGCCTAACGCTCGCTGCCGGTGTCCCCTGTGCGCGCCACGGGTCGCCTCGCTGCAGCTTCTGGGTGATCTACAGGCGCCGCCGCCGCCGCCGCCGCCGCCCTCACCCTCGGCCTCCGCTGCCCTCCGCCGCGCCGCTCGCTCGCCGGCAACAGCAGCACTCACTGGCGCGGACCGGAGCGGCTCCAGCGCTCACCCCGGGACGGCCCGTGACGTCACGAAGGGAGGGAGGTGGTTCGTGCATATTCATGAGACGCGGACATTGGCGCTGGGTTGTGTGCTCCCCCGCCTCTCAGCTCCGGCCCCCAACTTTTCACAGCCATCCCCAGTGCCGGGCACTTGTATGATCCCCCTCGGTCAGGCGCGGGCCCCGAAGGACCCTAGAGGGAGGCTTCAGGGAGCCTTAGAGGCCTGATGTCCCGCCTGCACCTCTCCAAACTGCAGTTGCTAGGTGCGGTGAGCTCCTCCACAAAGTGAGGACCTGAGGATCTTCTGTAAGGAAGCAGGTGACTCTATCCTGATGTGCCCTTTGAACCGACCTCCCTGATGAAGGGACAGGATACTGTCTCTGAGGGCTCTGCCCCTGGCTGTGGTCTAGAAATGGACGCTCTATGCCTCCTGGTCTGGGGAGGGCGCCAGGCGCTCGCTAGAGCTGCAAACCGCTGATGCCTCTAGGAGTTGTAGGGCAGAGATCGCCTAAGACCTGCATGGCAATGTCAGGCCCTGAGTCATCTCAGCTACTGACTAGCAGAAAAGGCTACCTTCAGTCTGCAGTGGGAACCACATTCAAACTTCCCCCTCAGAAGTTGCCACCTTTTCCCACTGTCTCTGAAAGACCGTGCCATGCCTTCTAAAATCTCAAGCCAGGGAACATCGTCATTGGAGGTGGGATTCATACTGTTCTCCACACTTTCAACCACACTCAGGCTTCAAAAGGACAGAGATCGTTCCCAGCAAAACCAACCAATGGCTCACAATAAATCACTGGCTGTATTTCAGTAGGTGTGCTATTTTCCCACAATTCAAGGGTCATATGGAGTTGAGAAATGAAGTAAATAACAAAACACAGAAACACAATTATTCCTTCGTTCATCATTCACTCAAGATATTTCCTGAGCACTAAACAGATTATGAACTCAGGGTTAGGAAATAGAGGACACAGGGTTTTCCCCCCCTCTGAGAAGGCAAAGAAGGGGATGGAAGCAGTTAAGAGTCCGCATGTTATGGTCCTAAACATTCTTTATGGTTCTGCACATTCTTTATGTTGCTCAATGTGAGCCTTTCTTTACAAATCAATTACCCAAATGTGTATATTGCAACAGCGACTAAAGAGCATCTCATAATTAATAGGTGTGGTTTAGAGCACACAACCAAGCCATAAAATGCATTAAGAGCTTTCTGTTGCCCAGCCTCCCTGTGTGGTCCTGGCAGCACCTCCCTGTGGTGGTGAAAGCAGACACTTCAATGGTCGAGGTGACAAGAGGTGCTTGAGAACAGCTGTGAAGCCTGATGGCAGTAGAGGGCTCAAAGCACACTTCTCCTGCAGGCCCCCTTGAGTCCGCTGAGCAACACCGTATCCTGTGTATACGGGAGGAAATGGGGTCTTAGGAAGTCAGGTTATCCCCTTCCCCAGGGTAAAGAACTAGCAAGTGTCAGGCCAGCATCAAGACCACACCCTTCTCGATTTGAAGGTCACAGTCCAGAGAATGGCCTGCAGAGGTGGACGCTGACGGCGGAGTCAGAGAAGCATTTGACTAGCTTTCTTTCATTTGTGCTCCATCCAATGCAGCGGATGTTTACTCGCCATCTTCACTCAGATAAGAGCCTCCTTGCTGACTAAACACCACCCCTCAGGGCCTTATACTGACTATCGTTCAAAATCAACTGGTCCCAAACATGTGACATGAAGTTTCAAATCCAGACCAAATAATGAGAAGAACATAGAACTAATTGCAAAACATCCCGAAACAGGAAAGGACCAGGAAAGAACACTACAGAGAAACACGGTAAGCAGGGACAGGGCACTTAAAAACAGGCCATCCGTGGCTGCTGTCCAGAACCAAGGCTAAGGACATTTTGCTAGATGAAGTAAGTGCTGCAGGAGTTTTAACCTAACAAGCTGTTGAGTCGTGCCTCTCTGGAGCTCTTTCCCGTGGTGACTCTCCAACTCTGAGCTTGGCTGTGTGGTTTGTTTTGGCTGGAACAGTTGCAGGCTTGACTTGTTTCTCTTTCTTGGACCCCTGCCACTGCCATGAGAAGAAACTCATGCTGAACCTGCAGGAGGGTCAGAGGCCTACACAGGGCAGAGCTGAGCCGTCCCAGCCAGCCAAAACCACTCTAACCTGGTCAGCACAAATGAGCCACAAGTTGACCACAGACATGTGAGCAAACCCAGGCAAGTGGTTGTGGCTGATGCCAAGCCTGGCTCACATCAGAATTGTCCAGCGGACAGTTGAGAAATAGAAATGGCTGTTCCATTAAGTCACTGTGTTTGAGAGTAATTGATTAAAGCAATACTATGTCCACTGCATAAGGTCAGCACAAGAAGTGGAAAATGAATATGAGACACTCAATATGCTGTTTACTAATACAAATATGTCTCCTTCTTTGCCTACTTTACAAGTCTCTGAAATTCCTGCCATAACCATGATTTGGCTTTCTTGGGTAGGGGAAAGACAAAATGACCTGGGTTAGAGTAAATGAAAGTAAGAAAATTTATCTTAACAATACTCAAACCGCAAGAGCTTCCATCCACGCCATGTGTTCAGCACTTCCACTGGGCCACTCCAGGAACAAGGATTCCGTCAAGCAACCCAGCAGCCAATGGATCCCATTCTCCCAATGCTAGACTGGGTAACGGGGTCCTATATTGCATGGGTCCTTTAATTCTTGCAACAGCAGTTGTTATTTCCATTTTATTGTGATCAGATTTCTACCTCACAAAGTTTGAATAACTTATCCTCATTCACATCATTGGGCAGAATATCAGTTCACATCTGCCTAGTTTCACATCCTGTCTTTCCCCCATATGTGATGGTTTTGGGGAGAGGAACAGGAGACAAATAAGCAATGAAAAATAGGTTCAGATAAGAAAAGGTAGCTCTGGGGTTTGACTTTTTAAATCATTATCCTTCATCACCAGTGAGTAATGACCATTTAACTAACCAGTTACCACCCGAGTGGTGATACAAATCTCTGAGTTTGTGGAGACCACGTTCCTTATCCTTGATTCATTCTTGTTCTCTTCAAGGCCTCGCTCGAAATTTCATGAGCGGGATGACATAAAGCCTTGGCTGCTAAAAAGCCTCGAGCCCAAGGGCCCCACCTGCAATGCAATAGTGAATCTCGAGCAATTCATCTGGGTCAATAGTTTTAATAAATAAATAACTCCTGTGCTCCAGAAAATAGAATCTAACAGGAACAGATCTCACACGAACACAGTGGTTCTCGCTCGTTGTCACCGTGGTCATTAATGCCTTACCCAATTAAGCCCCAAAACACAGCCCCTGAATAATTGAAACTGAATAAATGAAGAAAATAAATAAATTATACCTACTTACGGAAACTGATTTTTTTTAAAGAAAATTAAATGGAAACTTTCCACATGACCCACATTTGATCCAGCTAAGAGTACTTAACTTTGCAAGGTAGGGTGGGAAACTGATGTTTAGAAAACTAGAACTGCATGTGTTCCAACCCTGCAGGTAAAATGGGGGCTCTGTGGCCCCACAGAAACTGAGTACATCACTGAGTTTTCCACATTGCTCTGAAAAGTCTGACACAAGGACAGCTGCTGCTGCAATAGGAATGTGTTTGGTGGGTGGGTGGGTGGGTTTTGTGTGGAGAACCTAGGAAGCCTTGAGTAAGTGTGTAAAGAAAAGATGACGTCTTGAGTGAACGCATATTGTTGACATGAACACAGTCATGTCAAGGACCTAACACCTCAGACCCATGGCAACGGCAAAGCCTTCCCATCACCACAGGGCAGGATAAGGCTTAGAGGGATGCCACAGCCTTCCTTTGGTCTGAGTCTACCTCCTCCAAGCTGACTACAGCTGAGACTGCTGCCTGCAGATACCGGCTGCACAGATTGCTAGCTCCCTCCCCTGTGCTGTACGCTACACACTGAGGTTCTGGGCTGCTGAGCAGTCAGTCCCACTCCATCAGGATGTGCATGGCCCTCATGATCCCAGATTTTCTGTATATGTGTCTGTGTGTCTGTCCTTTCTTCATTGTGCAGTTATCTCAGTCAGGTCAAGTCCCATCAGTGATGGACACAGCATTTGGGTTGGGCTTGGTTGTTTCTGTTTTTAAGTCTACGTATTTCTTTTTTAAGCAAAAGTAAGAAATTCTTGTTCACAACATAATTCAGTTCATGTTCAATGCTGTTTGGGCTTTGATGTTTTATGCTTAGCAAGTAAGAATGTCCTGAGAAGAAGAAGAAGAAAAAAAAGAAGAAGAAGAAGAAGAAGAAGAAGAAGAAAATTGATGTCATTCATTACAGTAGGACATTATTCCTAAACACTCTCCTATGTTCATATATACATATGTATATTTATTACACACATATATTATATATGTGAAGAACACACACATATACACATATATTATATTTATATATACATATATATGTATATTTATATCCTGGGGTAGTTCCTGTGAAAACAGCCATATAATTCAGCAACACTTCTTTCACTGTAAGATAGAATCTCTGTCTCCTTTCTTTGGATCTGAGCACGGACTTTAGTATCAGTGACATCATGTGTCTTCTCAGGGCCAGTCATAAGAGCTTCTGCCTTGTTGGCTAAGATGCTTACGTATGAAGGTTGGAGCTTCCATGGGACAAGTCCAGCTACCTGAGACCACTATGTGGGGCCATAGCAAACATGTGAAAAGGCTTCATGATGTAAGAGTGACAGTCTGAGTTAAATCCAACATTTGAGTCACCTAAGAACCTCTAGATAATCAATTTGCTAACTATAAAATAACCACATCCCCACGACTCACCTCTCCTCCAGATATTTCGATCTTCCCAGATTTAGCCTTAGGTTACTGTGGAATAAGGTCAAGTTATTTCCACTAAGTCTTGACCCAATTCATGGTCATAGAATCCAGGAGTACAATCAAATGGTTGTATAAATCACTAAGGTTTGGTATGGCTTAATGTACATCAAGAATAATGAGAAAATCTTTATTTTCATTTTTCCTACCATAAAGACTAGTAGGAAAGAAATGTGCTGGGTAAATCAAGTGTAAGGAGCTTTTTTGAGTAGCTCAAATGTTGAGACTTGCAAAGATATAGCAATGGAATCGGTTTTTAAAAATTGAATCAGTGAAACTTAGGAACAAGAAAGAAACTTCTAGACTCAGATGGATTAAGTTTGTAACCATAGTTCAAGTGTTTACCTCTGGGTATCTCCTGAGAAAACCCCTTACTATTTGTACCTCAGGTTTCCTTTTCTGAAAATGGAGACCAAGGAAGCCTGCTTGCTTTCAGAGCTAAGTGGAAGGCGAGCAGCTAAGTCCTCTTTCTGCCACGTGGAAGGAAGAGTGTGGTCACTTGGTGGTACGTAGGATGCCAATAGCTTATACTGACTCTCAATTCATCATGTGGCCCTTCTATTCTATACAGTTAAAATGCCCATTTGTGTGAACACACATGAAACCACACTAGTATGAAGCAGGTATAGTGTACTCTACCTCATTGAACTCAGAAAAAGACTGAAGAATAGGTTTCTCATTTCCACTAGATGTCTAGGAAAATTAAAGCTTAAAGGTATTAAGTGGCCCACACTCAGGGATTAAGGAATCTACCCGGATGGAGTCAAGGACGTCCTCAGTGGATGTTGTACTGTTGACATAACCACTGTCATGTCAAGGACCCCAATGCCTCAGACCCGTGGCAATGGCAAGACTTTTCCCAGAGGGAATTAGGAAGGATTTCCCTGGTGAGAATACAGGTGTATATGATGTGTGCAAAAAGCACCAGCCACAGCCTCCTCCACCAAAATGACTGCAGACTGATACCATACGGAGGTTCATTGGCCTGCATCCTCATTCAGGTATATATAATAAACCTGCCTCCTCCTCATTCATCAGTATATAACCTAGAAACTTGCAGTTTCTAGGATGCTCGTGCTTCTCCACCTGAGTGCACGATCCATCCAATCCCAGCCTTTCTGCACGTTTCTTCATCTCCAATCAGGATGATCTCCAAGTCATGAAGGTTGTGGCACCTGCTACAAAGAAAGGAGCTGGGATTTGAACTGACGCGTGTCTGACTTTAAATGTTTTTCTAACCAAGTGAAGCAATGCTTAGCTGTAGGTGTGGGGATTGGACAGACACAAAGTAGGTGTGTGACCTTGATTCCCCACACAATAATCCCAGTACAAATTTAGCAGGGCAGTTGTTAGCAGGCCTCCTACAGCTTCCCAGGTTGGTGTCCTCTCTCCTTTATTTCTGTCAGTGCAGGCTGTCCTTCCCTGGGGACATTCCTTTCATTTACTACCCCTAAAGGCTTAGAATGAGTCTCATGTTACAAGTTACCTCCCGACCCTTCCCTCTCACTCAGGACTTTCCTATACCCAGCTGCTCTGCCATCAAAATCTAGCTCTTCATTACTGCTGAGACACTCCCCTCAAGGTCTCACTTATGCCAAAGTTTTATACCCAGAATGCAAGACTTTGGCCAGGCTGACTTTCATGCCCACTGACAACCTGACACTGACTCCATTTCCAGTGTTCTCTGCCCATGTCTTTGCTATGAACCAATGAGAGCAGACCAATCTTCCTGCTACACCTTTGCTCCGCCCCCCTCAGACCCTCAGACATGTTTTCGCTATGGACCAATGAGAACAGACCAATCTTTCTGCTACACCTTTGCTCCGCCCCACCCAGGCATGTCTTCGCTATGGACCAATGAGAACAGACCAGTCTTCCTGCTACACCTTTGCTCACATTACATCACCTACTGTCAGGGGCCTGGATTGTGAACCTCAAGTTTGTATGTTGGAATCTTAATTCCCAGTATCTCAGAAGGTGAATTTGAAAGATGGGTCTTTAGAGAGGTAGGTAAGCTAGTGAGGCCACTAGGGTGATTCCTTATCCAATGTAACTGGACTCTTATAAGAAAAATTATATTCACGCATAACAGAGGGGCAGGGCAATGGAAGACACAGAGAAGATTGCAACTTCAGAGCCAGAGAGGTCTTAGAAGAATCCAAGCCTTTAGATACCGTGATCTCACATTCCTGGTGACCAGAATTGTGGGGAAGTAAATTGTTAAAGCCTCAGGCTAAGGCTTGGCCACACCAGCCCTGCTAATGAAGCCACACAGTACAGCATCTCTCACTCTCCTCCTCACCAAACCTACTCAGTGCTGCCACTCATCAAAACCTCTGCCACCTCCCATCACCCCTCACATAACAGATCTTTCCATCCACCTCACAAAACCGTCCTGGACCAGCTCCTACTGGCTTCCGGGACCACTCTGTCCTCATCAATGGCCTCTGGGACTTTGAGCTTTGGTCCTTCCTTAGCTTTCAACTTCGCCCCGGAATGGTACTTCCTTCATATCACCACCTGACATTCAGAGCTTATTGTAAATGACACCTGTCCAGAGGCCACCAGGCACTTTCCAGCATCCTCTCTTTGAAGCATCTGAACCACTCCTTGTTAACACTTTCCTTCTGAATTTACTCACCTTTGTTACTTTCCTCATTGGTTTCCAGCATTACCCCAAGAGAAAGCAGGGTGGAGGAGGGGATAGACCCACTAACCCAGCTGAGGACTGCAATGCCACTCGGTGAATGAGCAAGTGAAAGAACATTTTGTCTTTGCATTTTTCTCTCTTACTTGCTATTTTTACTGTATTCCTAACAGCCTGTTGCAAATCCTCTTGCATGGACATTGTTCTTACAGATGTCTAGAACTTCTGTCTCCCTGCTGGTTGAGTGTGATGCTGACAGATGCTTTCCGGAGAGCTGGGGAGCAGGTACTGGAGGAGGCAGCGCTTTTGAAGAGTAGCTAGAGTGAGGGGTGCTGTCATTTTCTGCGCAGAGAAACAGAAGCACAAATGCTGCATTACTGGTTTGAGGTCACACAGGCTGGGCTAGATTCTAGTTCTCTTGAGTCTTGGTAGAAAGCAAAGTCGTAAATATACAAACACTGGTGCTTCAGATGCCTGGGGCTGACTGTGCTGGGAGTCGGGATTTGCTTTCTACTCTATCAGAAAGGGTCCCTTGTAAGAGAGTGAGGCCACAAGCATATATTCTCTTTCCAGGCTCAAAGAAAGAGGCTGCCTCTGCCTGCTCTCCAGGCCCTGTCTGAGGATGACAAGCTGGCCCGCAAGAGCACTCCAAGGAAACCATTTCGCCTAAGTAATTTTAAAATTTTATGTCTTTCAATTTCTCGGTATTTAAGAATTTCTTTTCCAGGTTGGCATGGTTATGGGTAGTGTATCATGTGTCCAAAGGGAAAGGATATATTATATCACCTTCCTACGACACTCTGCAACATCTGGGGATGTCAAAGGGAGTGTGGAGTGGACGGCACATGATGAATGGGAGGCATTTGCCAGTGGAGGAATTGAAGAAGGTTGTAAACCCGATGCCATGCCTAAATGACTATGTGTGGCTCCATTCCTGCTTGAGTCCACAAGTAACTTAACACTAGAAACTAACGTCATGTTCAGAGACTCAGCCATTTTCTGTTGTTATTTAGAGTTGGAGAACAAATACTCTTAAACCAGGCTACTAAAGTCCAACCTAAATGCATTTCTTTCAAATTGATCTGAAGGTTGATTTAATCCTGCAGCTGCCTAGAAAGCATGGTGCATTAGCATGCTCGAAAAGCAGCCACACAGACACTGCTGAGGAATGTTGAGGATAATATACTTCATATACGTGAACATGAATGTTCGTCCTTTGCCAGCCAAGATTGAGGCTTCCTTTAAACCTTTTAGAGAAACTGATTCTGCTATTATCAAAGTGCTTGGACAGGTCTACAATTAATAAGTTATCTAATACTTAATTTTTTGTAAAGAGTGATTGTGATACAGATTTTTCAGGAAGTCAGGGCTAATTTACAGCTCTTAGGCCTGCTTGGAAAGAAACTTTGAACAAACTTACTGAAGATAATGTGTTAGAAGATCAGAACAAGATCTAAATATTCTCAAAGTATTAGTTAAAACAATGCACGCGTCAAATGATGTGCATATACAATAGCAGCAAAATGCTAGACAAAAATCATGTGGAAACCAGGATGGAGAGACGAGGAATAGAATATTCTAACTTCTGTGTGTTGTCCAAAAGCATAGACACTGACCACTTGTCGATATTGTTCATGGAAGTTTTTTTATCAAAACCCGTGAGACTGGGCCTGTGAGATAGCTCAGTGGGAAAGGTGCTTGCTGCCAAACCTGATGGCACAAATTTGATACCCAGGACTCACATGGTAGAAGACAAGAATAATCATCTCTCAGGGATTGTCCTCTGGCCTCCACAGATGAACAATCATGTGAGTACCATGGCAAATGATCCAACACCGCCAGATGTACAATAAATAAATAAATAAACAGATAGATAGATAGATAGATAGATAGATAGATAGATAGATAGATAGATAGATAGATAGGTGTACATTTTTAAAGTTGAGGGTGAAGAATTAACAAGAAGGTAGAGAACAAATGGCTCAACTTGCAAAACTTAAACTGAGAAAAGAAGCATAAAAGAAAATGTCATCTACTCATAAAGCAGTGATTCTTGATTTTCTAATGCTCTGACCCTTTAATACAGCTCTTCATGTGTGACCCCAACCATAAAATTATTTCTATTGCTACCTCATAATTCTAATTTTGCTACTGTTATGAATTGCAATGTGTTTTCTGATGCCTTAGGTGACCCCTGTAAAAGTGATCCTGACCTACAGATTGAGGACCTCTGCAATAGACAATAGTCGAGGAACAGAGATAACACAGGCAGGCACCTGAGAGATGGCTCAGAGGGAAGAGTGCCTGTTGCTCCTGCAGAGCATCAGAGTTTCCTTCCCAGCACCCTATCAGATGCTCCAACATACCTCTAACTCCAGCTCAAAGGTATCCAATGCCCACCTGTATGTGCACACACAAATAACAATTTAAAAATATTTTTATGAAAGCACACAGGGGAAGATTCGCTAGAACAAAGTATGTTGAAATGATAAACTCAAATACACTATTACTAAATAGAAAATAATTAAGCTCATGGGTTAATTCTAGAGATTAGAAACATATTTTATTGCTGCCTTAAGCTGTTTATAAGTTATATACTTACAAACTAAAGTACACAAAAAGTTAAAATTTGTAATATAGTAGAGTGATGTGGGATTCCCTTCTGTATGCTGTAAATACAATTGGTTAATTAACAAAGAAAACTGCCTTGGCCTGTTGATAGGGCAGAACTTAGATAGGCGGAGAAAACTAAACTGAATGCTGGAGTCAGAAAGAAGCCATGGAGCCTTGCCAGAGACAGACATGTTGGAACCTTGATGGTAGGCGACAAGCCTCGTGGTAAAATATAAAATAATGGAGATGGGTTAAATTAATATTTAAGAGTTAGCCAAAGAGAAGCTACAGCTAATGGGCCAAGTGGTGATTTAACTAATATGGTTTCTCCGTGATTATTTCGGGGCTGAACTGCCGGGAATGAAGCAAGTAGCCTCCGACAGCAATAGAGTACATATTTACATGTGTATTTTATGGTATCATGTATATAGGTGGTACACACACATATGTTGAAACACATATATAAATGTATATACATCTTAAGTGCTGAATTTCATTTCTAGATAAAATAAAATTTAAAACAAAAAAGGATTATAAAATGATTATTATATAAAAGTGAAATTTTAATTTGTTAGGAAGGCATAGCAGTGCTATGCTTTTCTTATATTTAATAACATAATCTCAAAATGTATAAGCCGAAAATACATCATAAAAACCAATTGAAAACCATAACAAGCATCATTATCATACTTTACTTTTTTTAATCTGTGGGTCAAATCAGTACAGTTTAGCAAGGCTAGAGGGAATCTGAGCACCACTCATAATTTTTTCTCTAGTGATGCACTAGAGTGCAGCAATTAAGTCTTAGAGGAGATAAAATTTCATCGTCAAACATCCAGCTGAAGATTTGCAAAGCAAGTCCTAAGAAATATCAAGGAATCATATATCATGTAGATAACATTTTAATGCCATGTGCTAAAATATAATTAGTAACAAGAATTCTTTTAAAGTGTTGACACCGTTTGGAATGGGGGCGGTGTATGAGTGGTTAATAACCCACAGGGAAAGTAAAACACAGGTAAAAGCATTTAGAACTGAAGGCTAGTGGAAACAGTACCTGGTGCACTCAGAAGATGCGGAAGCATTAGCGAGAAACAGACCTGCGTGCATCTTGGGAAGGAGAAAGACTGGTGCTTCCCAGTGCACACTCGACCCCCAACGTTGGAAAGTGGATAATAGTAGTGAAGATCGTGCAGCATCACTAGACGAAACATGCACAGAATCTTAACGTGCCCTTGGATGACAAGGGAGAAATAGGAAGGACCACTCCGTCAATGGCAAATAAAGAATGCTAGAGGGAAGAGAGGCTTAAGTATAAATCTTAAGTAAATTTTAGGAGAACATTTTTGTAATAAAGAGAGGGAAGAATTTCTTAAGCAACAAAATACACAAATTATTGAGAAAATTGATATATTCGGTACATTAGGATGAAGAGCCTGTGTTCATTTGGGGGCTAAAAATAAAGTGAAACTTGACACCACCGGGTGAAAATTAGTATCTGCAACTGTGACAAAGAATGGGTCTGAGAATTCACAAAGAATTCTAGGAATCCTAAAGAAAAAAACATAAACAATTAAGAAAACAAGAAAAATATACTTTTAAGCTATTAAAATCTAAATGGCAAATAAACAACAAAAATGGATGTTAAATATCATGGGTCACTAGGGAAGCAGAAACTCAAACCACGAGCTCACACTTCACACTTGCCAAATTAGAAAAGCTCCAAAGGGTTTAACCGCAGTGGGCAGGGGTGAGAATGGAGAATGCTGGGACTATCCAGGTATGCTTAGTAAAAACATCCCGGTACAGCATTTAGAGAACTATCACGTAAATGCTCCTAAAACTGAATGAACAAGAGCAAATTAGAGTCACAGAATCAGTCATACTGAATTAGGAGCCCCTCACATAGACTGAACTTCCTATTAACTAATTATGTATACAATGATGGCCTCCAAATAAGATGATATTCTGAGGTGCCACTGTTAGAGAAGACAAAATTGTACCTGTAACACCAAGTTATGGCTTTTTATACAAACAAACACACAACATTCACTGTCTTTTTTCATGATTATGAATTAGGAAAAATGTGAATACCTTCAGCAGAAGAGTTTGCTGCAATGGTTTCATTCCAAGGAATATTATACAACAGTTAAACCAAATGCAGCTTCTCATATCCAAAGGGAACATCAAAGTCATGATGACAAAGTGCAAACTAGACGTCTCTGGCCTTGGCCGTAGGCTGGGCAGAGAAGAACAAACCAGACAAAGAGAACAGTTTTAAACAGCTGACTTAACTGAAGCAAAAACCAAGGTTTCTGTAAGGCATGAATGAAGTGAAGGCGGGAAGTCGCGGAAATGCGTGAGCACAAATGCTGGCAATGGGAGGGATTTAGCCAGCCTGTGCACCAGTGACTTCACCAGTTCACAACCTAGACTCTAATTCTACCCTAAATAGCAACTCTACAAGGGCACTGGATGAGACTTGGTACCTGCGCAAGCAAGAGACATGGAGGACACCAGTCTGTTTCAACCTCAGTCCTGGGAAGATGAAGAAACATCTCCCTTAAACATTCATCTGTAAACGAGAGAGAGAGAGAGAAAGAAAGAGAGAGAGAGAGAGAGAGAGAGAGAGAGAGAGAGTATGTGTGTGTTTAATCAATACTTCTTAGCTATTCTAAAATGAAGGTGAGCAAAAATGACAATTTCAAGGTAGTAATACTGACAGGGAAGAGAAACAAATGTATTCCCTGAGGAGTGAAATGTCACATGGGTCTTAAAGACCTGATACGGGCTGTTTGAGGTTAAATATGCAATGTGAAATTAAAACCTAACTACACAGAACTGAGTAGGAACCAGGAGGAACAACAGATTAATTCATCAGATACTAGAATCCAGAGAGGTAAAACTTAAACAATTGAAAAAATAGACATAACCAAAGAAATATGAGTTTGAAAAACACACAAGGGACCGCTAATGAGTAAGCAGAAATGTCATCAGAAAGATAAACACCGGAGCTGGGGAAATGGCTTGGTGGGTAAAGCTAAGTCTCCCAAGCCTAAAGACCTGAGTTAGAATCCCAAAAATCCACAAGCCAGCTGTGCTAACTTCACTTGGAAGAACCCAGCAATGGCAACATGGGAGGCAGAGACAGGCAGATCCCTGGGAAACTAATGGTCAGCTAGTCTAGCTCACTCAGTGGGAGTCTAGGCCAATGAGAAACCATCTACAACAAAGGCTGGAAGACACCTGAAGAATGTCATGCAAGGTTATCCTCTGCTTTACACACACACACACACACACACACACACACGCACACACATGCGCACGTGCATGCACACACGTGTATACGCTGCCCCAAACGTGTGTTTATTATACATGTATATACATATATATTTATAATAGTTACCCACAAATAACAATACATGTATTGTATGTATATATGTAACAATGGAATATATATATATACACACACAATAGAAAAGAACTTTAGAAATAAAAATATTTGTTGAAATGAAAAGCACCAAATGGACAAGTTAATCAACAAATCTTGTACAGCTGAGAAGAGATGTTTTTCATTTAAAAAAGACTCAAATAAGTGTCCAAGATGATGAGAATAAAAGGATACAAGAGGCAGAGTACGTGAATGATGGGAGAAAAATCTGGTATTAGTGAAATTCCTGAACACAAGAGAGAGTCATCAGTACAGATAATACAAAGCTGAAAATTTTAAGAAGGTTCTAGAAATGTTGAAAGCCACAGAGTCACGAATACAAAGATTCTAATAAATATAAAATAAAGCAATGTTTTTTAATCCAGACCAAACTACATAAAAGTTAAACCCAAAAACTTAATAGAAAAGGGGAAAATCTTACAGGCTACCAGAGAGACCACTGCAAATGGATGAGTTGATGCTGACTTTGTCGTGGTAATGGTGGGAATCGATCCGCAGTGTGCTGAATGAAGACATCTCTCAAGAGTTAAAATGGCATATAGCCATCAGCAGGTAAAAACAGAAGTACAAGAGTGTTTACCTAAGTGATTCTTGCTTACATAACACTTATAAAGAAATGCTGCGGCGGGCACCGTGGCCCTTGGGACCTCTGCCTTACACAGGAAAGCTGAAGCTGAGATTAGGTGGTACAATAGGCAGACTTTGAAGACAGAGAGTAAGAGCCACTAACCAAGAAACGAGGTTAACTTAGAAGCTGGGAAAGGCAGAGCCGTAGAGACTTTCCCCAAACTTTAAGAAAGGAACGTAGCTCTACTATCACCTGGGTTTAAGCTCAAAGAAACCCATTTTCAACATCTTAGCTACAGTGCTACAAAATAATGAACATGTTTTGTTTTGAAGCACCAAATTAGTAATTTTTACAGAATTAATGCCAAACTAATACAAACAAGCAGTATAGGTATTGATGGAGAGTTTTCCAAATATAAACACATAGTTACAATATAAAATAACAAGTTCAGTTTCTGTTTCGAAGGAAATAGACTGCATTTTAAGTGGTGAACAAGAGTATGCAATTTCTAGAAAATACATTGTCAATGGTCCATAAAGATATTGAAGCTCCACAGTGCTCCCAACAAGGAAATTAATATAGGTACTGCTTATCGGGGAAATGGGATAGGAGTTAGAGAGAATAACAAATCATCTAGATAAAACATACGCGAGAGATAGCCAGTATCCTTTGGGTTAATCATAGTGCCCAAGGGCATGTTTCCAGTTTTCTTAAGGCTCAAATGCAAACACACCAGAAAAAAACAAATCTTCCCCAGCAACTGGTGGAGAACGACGTGGGCGTAGCATTGTTGGGAGCTACTATCACCTACCCTCCAGGTTAAAAGTAGGGGTCACAGATAGAGAGCTATGATGCCTTAGAACTCAAAAAGTTCAAGGGGAAGCTGCTGATTGACAAGGAAGCCATGGGCTGGAATGACGGTTCCCTGTCAAGGATAGCTACATGGACTGAAAATCAGGTGGAGTCACTATAGCCTGCTCTAATTTGTAAGCTGCCCACTGCATCCACTGTAAAGGGAGACAGAAAATGTGATTACCAAGCAAGTATAGTCTTAAAGTAGCATTCAAATTAAAACAAACACACAAATGCACACACACACACAAAGAAAAAAACTAAAGTCTTCTCACAGTAAAGTAGCAAAGTGAACAGACAACCTAGAGAATATAAGAATAGAATAGAAAAGGAGTTACTATCTAGGACATATAAACAACTTGAAAAAATAAACACCAAATCATCCAATCAATACATGAAACAAAACACCAAATCATCTAATCAATGTGTGAAACCAAAAACATCAAGGCATCTAATCAATATGCAGGCAGATGAATTGAACAAATGTTTCTCAAAATAGGAAAAACAACTGACAAATTAATATAGGAAGGAAAGTTCAACACTTAACATAAAAAGAAATGTTCAATGCCCATCATCAGCAGAGAAATGCAGGTTGAAGCTCAACCTTATGCCAGTCAGAGTGGTTATCATCATGCTCCCAAACAAGAAATGCTAGTGAAGACATGGGATTGAAGTAACTACTGCATACACTGGTAGGAATAGAAATCAGTGTATCCACTAAAAACAATGTGTATTGTGTACCTCAAAATACAAATAATAAGACGACCATGTGATCCAATGAAACCATTTCTGTTATATAAGCCCACAGGGGTCCAGGTCAGCACACCAAAGAGATACTTGCACACCTGTGTTTACTGCAACACAATAAATAGCCAAGGTGCAGAATCAGTCTGGATGTCCACCGATGTGTGGATGGGTAAGGATAATGTGCTTTACATGCATAAACACATTTTTCAGCTGTAAAGGAAATGAAGGTGTGCTGGAAGGTGCATGCAACTGTAAGATTGTACTGTGACTATCATGTCTTTTATTGTATGTGTGATCTATGTTGCATATAGACATATAAAGTCATATGTCTACAGACAACCTGAAAGGAGAAATAAGATTGTTGGGAGGGGGGAGGGAACTAATGGGAATGGCACAGGTGTGATGGGGAGGAAATCAAGATATGGAAAGAATTTGCTCAAAGTATATTGTGTAAGGTCATGAGGGTGGCTTCATCATAAAAGAGAAGAAAACCAAAATGAAATATATGTACCCAATAGAGTCCTGTTCAGCTGTTAATATGAATGAAATTATTTCATATGGATGGAACTGGAGGTCATCATGTTAAGTGAAATAAGGTAGACCAGAAAGATAAATACTGCATTCTTTCTTTCATCTGCTGAATCTAGATTCTTAATTTAAAAAAAAAAGATATGACATAAAAGGAGAGCTCCTACGGAGGAGAAAAGAGACCAGAGAGAGAGAGAGAGAAGTTAGGGAAGGCAAGAAGTGGAAGGCATAAGTCAGTGTGAGCCACACACAGTGATCATGTATGAAAACACCATGATGAAGCACCATTATTTCTCGTTATTTATTTTAAAAAGATGATAAATGATATTAAACCTTCATGTTTTTAATTGAAGGATAAAATCTAGAGGTTAGAGAAATGGCTCAAAGCCTAAGTTTGGTTTCCAGCAATCATATAAGGTAGCTCACCACTGTCTATAACACCAAGTCCTCTGGTCCCTGTGGACAACTGCATTTCACACATGCACCAAGTCCAGAAGGTCTAACACCCTCCTCTGGTCCCTGTGAGCAACTGCATTCACACATGCACCAAGTCCAGGTGGTCTAACACCCTCCTCTGGTCCCTGTGGACAACTGCATTCACACATGCACCAAGTCCAGGAGCTGTACCGCCCTCCTGTGGTCTCTGGTCCCTGGGGGCCAACTGCACTCACACTTGCACAAATTCACATGCAGACACATGCAAAAATGTAAAACATACAAGCTAATGCCTGAATTGCAGATTTCAACAACATGTATATATTTATTAAACTATACTATATCAAATATAATAAATATACTATACATTAATCAATTCAGTTATTACTAGTGTTTAGAAAGAATGTATAGCCCTAATACAAGCATTAAGAAATAATTTCAGTTTATATTTAATGGGTTAAAAGAATTCTACATAAGAAGTAAAAAAAAACCACTATAATAACACCATAAACAAGTAGAATGAAAGGAATAATAAAGATTACAAGAGAAATCAGTGATAAAAAGGAAACAAAAGATTAATAACACTAAAGCTTTGAAAATATTGAATTAGACAAAAGTCTGGCATAATTAATCTATAAAAATGGAATAAAATACACATTAGCACTCCTGGGAATTATAGGAAGTACAAAACCAAGGGTGCTGAAGATAATTAAAAGATAATAAGCTGATTTTATGAATAATGTATGCTAATAAAATTTTAAACTCTGATGAAATAAATAAATCCTAAAAAACTGAAGATCATCTTCAAATGTTGAAATTATTTAACATATTTGGCAAACTTAGAAATTATTCTAGTGTAAAGGAAAGCAAGAAGAAATAGGAAGTGTAACATGTGCTATACCCTTGGCACCTACATGAATGAAAAACAGCGAAGCAAACACACTCTTAAACCTGTGACACGATTGGAGCACTAGGGGTTGTGAGTCCAGGTTGTCATCAGGTTAAAGAGTTACACTGGTGAACAGGATGACAACCAGGTCACACTTAGTAAAACGTTTTTAAGGGTGAAAATCAGCACATCTCCAACTAACTCTTGATGGTTCAAGAAAGTGTGTGCCCAGCTTTTTGCATGTCTGTGAAGGACAGAAAAAAAGAGAGATGAAAAAATTTAAAAACAAATAGTTTCCTGTAAGCAGGAGAAACAAAGCAGCGAGTTTCGACAAGCGTGTATTAAAGAAAGGGTCCATTAAACTGGCCTTGACGCTCGTCAGAAGAACTGAAAATTATAATAGCAATTTAAATATAATTTACCAACATAAAAATACATTCCATAAAATACATAAAACATTATTACAATAAAACATTATTAAGAATTCTCTCACAATATAGGAATTGATCCAATAATTTTACTATTCAAGTTCAGATAGAGAAAATTGAATGCTGTATTGATTACAAAGAGCTCATCATTTCAGTTTGGCCTAAAAATTTCTGAAGGACAGAAAAAAGACAGGAATGACTCCAAATTAATTTTGAGTTTTCACAGTCTTGATGACCAATCCTGATCAGGACGGTGGAGCAAAAGCCAGATGGTAGGGCCAGCTCACTCATGAACGTAGATGAAACACTCCTCGTCTCTGAAAGGATATCATCAAGTTGACTTAATGGAGTATTGAAAATTAGGGCTTATTTCAGAAATGCAAAGTTCATTTAACCTTATAAAATAGAGTAATATAATTCACTATATTAACTATTTAAAGAAATAAATGGAATGACAATTTAAAAGATGCAGGAAGGGTATTTTAAAATCCATTATCTGTCGTGATTGTTAAAGTCCCAGGAAGCTATGGATAGACGGACACTCCCTTACCCTCACACGGTGAGTAGATGTCTGTCTTCACACATATCTCTATATGTCTTTTATATAAATATGCAGTATGTGTTGTTCGCTAATGATTATTAATTGTGTATTAAACATCATCTTACATTGTGAAGTGTTGTAGGCTGTTCTTATATGACCTGGACTAAGAAAAAGGTGCTATTCTTCACAATTGGGCTCAGCTTCATCATGGAGGACTTAGGAAGCATGACTCAGAAATAGAAAGAAGAGGAAGGTGCAAGGACGAGGAAGAAGTGGAGGCAGGAAAGGGTTGCTTACGAATTCTATGATTCACAGGCTTGGAGAAAGTATCTGAAGAGAGGGCATGAGAATCAGGAAGAGCCTGAGTAAGACTCACGCAGAAACGGTGTGCCTGTACACACAAAACACAGACAGCGACAAACCAAAGTAATTTTTAATTATAACTATTGAAAATATTAAATAAATGGGAATAAATGGATGAGACTTCTCTGGAAGATATTAGAAAGCATTATCAAAAAATATTTTAAAACAGTTAAAATGGTTGTGTTTGCAGTAAAGATGTAATTTCTCCAAAGTATACATGCTAATTCAACAAGATCCCAATAAGAGTTGACAGAGGCTTGTTGATTGTTATGTAGGCCTTAATAATCTGGTCCAAAATGTTCTTATAGATAGAAGAAAAACTCAAGATATTCTCATGCTATTTTTTTATGTATGTTTTTGAAAACTCGATGGCTTGAGTTTGTAGTCTCATACATTTAGGAGACTGAGGGAGGGTGATAGCAAGTTCAAGGCCAACCTGAACTGTTGAGTGTGGTCGTACCTTAGTGAGACACTATTTCACATAAAACAAAAACTGAGAAAGGGAAGGAGAAGATATAGGTCAGTGGTAGTGGTAATCTTTAATTAAAGGAGTTTTATTTTTTTAAATAAGAGTTAAACTGTAAAAGGAAAGTATTAATAGCTGTGACTGCATCAAAGTTAAAATGTGTGTGCTTATCTAGTAGCATAGAAAGAGTCACAAAGAGAGCTGCTGTTAGAAAGAGTTGCATGTTGTAGACACTAACATAATGAGAAGAAGGACCATCAGAACATCTGGAAGTAAGTCTGATTACGTCAGACTGTTTGCAGCAATGGAAATGGCTACAATTCTCTGACCCTTCTCTGTGTTTTAACATCTAAGGTATACCTATCTGGTGACCCATTTGCAACACTCCTAAAGTATCTCGATGCCTATGAATCAAGATGTACATCGATCAGTGTTTATGAGAATGTTGTTAGTAATAGTTAATTGAGAAGTAGTCCCCAAATGCCAGCTACAGGAGGAGTAAATCAACTGTGACTTTCTCACTCAGTGGAAAACCATTGAGCAAAGAAATTTAACACCAGCCACACGTTCACCAGTACACACAAAGTCGAGCAAGAGAAAGCCAACACAACCAACTATGCACATCATTCTGTTTATATGAATTAAAACATAGGTATAAGAAAGTTATATTATGGATGCAAATATATGTATGAAATATACAAAGCAAACCACAGAAATCTTTCTAACAAAAATCAAGACAAACGTCACCTGCTTAAGATCCCTAAAGTTAAGGGCCAAATCTTTTCCTCTTTATCTCCAATGTCTGGCACAAGTCAGACACATAGCTAGCATTCGAGAGACTTCTTTATCTGGCTGCTCTCTCTTAGTGAAAGCTTGGCTGTTGGCTGTTTTCAGTGTGGCACTTATCTCCATCCCTGGTAGCAGGTTCCAGACAGAACAATCATACAATTGTCCCTGCTTGTGAAGGCCCCCTCATGTGTGCTGTGGGGAGTACCCACTACAAGGTGTCACACTCTTGGAGGCACTACTGTATTTTAGCTAATGACCATTTAAAAAAAATACATCATTCAAAGATTTTTCCCATTGGGTTCCTACTCTGCTTGTCACTTTCCTAAGTTCAACAGTTCCTGCCCCCGAGTTTCCACAGCTGTGAACAGTTGCTGTCATACAGTTCTGGAAGAGAATTCTGACCTAGACAGTTCTCCCTAAAGCATAGACAGTCTCCGGATGCTATTTTAGAGGCCATCATGGCAGAGGGTAGGGTGGGCAGGCAAGAGAGACGGTGACAACTGCGGAAGACATTAAAGAATGGTTTGTTATTGAATATGCCACATCTCTTGTGAAAATGGATGATTTTGTTAACAAGGATCTTCAGTCTGTTGTCTGAGCAGCCGTGGAGGAGGTGTGTGTGACATGGTTTGATTATTTGGAGAGGGAGGAGAAATCAGCCAAAGACCCCAAATCTTATCATCTTTACTTATTGTCATGATTCCATGATGCTTAACTGCTGGAACAGCTATTGCCACCCTCATTCATTCTCTCTCCCTGCCAACTAGTCTGTATGCAGCAGAGATTAGGAAATTGGGGTGGGTTAGACCCCAAGCATCCTGAAGACAAGAAAGGACATTAGTATCCATGGAAACAGATACTGTGTCCTGGAAGGAGGACTAAGACTAAAGAAGGGTGGTACCACATCTCCCTAGTGATGGCAGCAGGTGGAGGTAGCGTGTGGCTGGGGGAATGTAGTCCAGGTCTCTTGTAGGAGTCTCTAGTGTATAGAGATGTCCGTAACTTTGTGTTCATGTCTTCAGAGTTATCCAGGAGTTAGAAGTAGAGTCTTGGCTAAATATTCCTGGGTGATAATGGCTGCTACCCACAAGGAAATCAGTGAAGAGCTTTAGACATCAAGGTTTAGGAAAATGGCATCACTTAAGGTCACCATGGTACTGACTGTAGTGACCTGCCAAGGGCTTTCAGGAGGATATGAAACATGGAAGACAAAGCCAGCCAATACTCCACTATCCAAGGGCCTCCTTGCACAGCCAGTCCCACAGGCCAAGGTACCTGGTTCTCCTGGATA
This sequence comes from Dicrostonyx torquatus, assembly GCA_028555095.1. Taxonomy (NCBI): domain Eukaryota; kingdom Metazoa; phylum Chordata; class Mammalia; order Rodentia; family Cricetidae; genus Dicrostonyx; species Dicrostonyx torquatus. The sequence goes on along the minus strand of JAQHUG010000001.1, from coordinate 16,675,769 downwards.
CTGACTTCATCACTCTCTAGAAGAGAATGATGGGGACCATGTCTCTGTTTCTGTGGGACTCTATTTTTCTAGGACTCAGAAGAAAGAGCTGCTGAGGACATTTCACAGTGGATGATCATAAACATGACAGATGGGCAGATCAAAACCTCTTTTCCAAATATATCTTGAAGGGTATTTGAGACAACTGTGGGGTAGCTCTGCTGGGGGCAGATGTGGAGACACTGGTGAAATCTGTCCAAAACCCAATCTCTCAGAGGCCTAATTTGTCACTCTCAGGTCAGGGAGCAAGCGTGGGCATGTGCCTGATTTAGTCTCTCCTTGTCACTTGCCCAAATCTAACAGATCCTGCCCTTGTGTTTCCACAGCTGTGACCTGTTGTCACCCAGTTCTGGAAGAGACTTCCAACCTAGACAGTTCTCTCCAAAGCATAGACAGCCTCCAGGGAATATTTTAGAGACGCCAGCTTCCCATCCGCTTAGCCAGGGAACCCAGGACGCAGTGTTTGGTAGCTCAGGCTGGTTCAGAGGAAGAGTGCTCCACTTTTTCACTCATGATTCCAGACTTGAGGAGCTGATGACACCGGGGGACTCAAGACACCACACATAAGCAAGGTGTGGGAAAGGAACGCAGCTTTGCCCAACAGTTTTTTAATTAAGTAGAAGTAGAATGACAGTTAACTAGAGTCCTTGACAAGGAGCTCTTCCAGAACCACCGGGAGCAACCGGATACCATCTGAAGGCATATTGTGCCGTCACAGCAGAACGCAAGTCTATCTGACAAGGCTTCTCAGTTACACAAGCACTGTCTCCATGCATCTCTCATTGGGCACAAAGCAAGAGTGTCGGGAAAATGATCCTATAAATCAGGAAATAGCTAAAAGCACCATACTGCTTTGAAGCTTGCAGTTCTGCTTCAACTTTGGTCTTTTGTCCGCATGGGATATTTGCACAGACAAGATGGGCATGGCTGCTGGGGAAGTGGGAGTGGGGTAAATGAAAAAGGCACAGAGAGCAACTACGAGGGAACTGGGTTCAGTTGGCATCAAGGCCCCGCCCTTCAGCTCACTTTTACCACTGATAAGACTGATTGAGATGCCCCAGCTAGAGAGAAAACTTGGGATCCATTATCTGCCCAAAGATTAAGACAGACTATGTGTTCTCTTGAATGAGCAATGGATTGAGAGATGTGTAGAATTTTCACTTCTGGATAAACATAAAATGGAATGGCTGTGGAGGGGAATGGAAATGGTTTTCTGTAAAGAAATAAATTTGGTCGTTCTGACCAATGGAATGTGCCCAAATCCCTATCATAGAACAGCACACAGAGCTATATCCTATAAAAACTGACAACTCTAGGGTGGGTAGAATATGGGAATTATGGACAAGCTGTAGTCTGTAGACTGGACAGGAAACTCGGAATTAAAGAGGCCAGATGCCGGCCATGCTTGAGGAAGTATCTTATTTGGCCATTTCCACAGTAGCACTTGGTGGCAGGAAGCTGAAATCCATTCTGTGCTTCTGCCTTTCTAGCCTGCTGTGATTTGCTAGCTGATGGACACTGCCACTTGTCCAGTGCCCAGGGCCTGGCCTGGCAGAGTTCTCTGTGCCTTGCCAGTTTGGCCAAGTTCATCAGGAAGCACTGTGCCAAGCTCCCTGCTTACTCCCAACTGTGGAGCTGTGGCCTGGCCTCCTGTCCAGGGCTATCCCTATGCAGCTTGGAAAAACATTCAGGAACATAGATCGGCAATGTGGGCATCTGGCCTCTTCGTCTACCTAACAAAGAAGGGACAGCAGGAGCCTCCAGAGGAGTCTAAGAAAACACATGTAGGAAATCTTTCCTCTTCTTGGATCTTGGAAGGCTCTTGCTTTTCAAAAGCAGTTCAAAATTAAAGAGAAGGTCTTACAAGTGTTTCCTATAGGAAGCAATAGGCAGGTGATCGATGGGCTACCCGCTGGCTACTGATAGTTTAATGATACAAGCTTCCTCCCCTCAAAGTATTTTGACCTTCAAGAAAAGTTAATCCCTTTAACTTTGAAATATTCATCATGCATTCTTGCCACATACACACACACACACACACACACACACACACACACTTTTCCAGGATATGCAAGCATTATAAAAAACTGATCTGATTCAATAATAAGAGTATGAGTGTGAGTTGATCACATTTCTTAACAGAACACCATATTCGAAGTAGTTTTAGTAGAAGCAAAGATGCCACTGTGTTAATTTGCTCTTACAAGTTAAGGCTTGGCGCTCACTTACCCCAGCTGGGCTCTGGGAGGCAGAGATGGAGTGGCTTATACAAAACCCCCTGGGAATCCCTCACCAAGCTGGGCAACAGGTCACAGGTCCCTTGGCTGCAGGATGTTTTTCAGTAACAGGCAGAGAGAACTTTTGGAGCTCCTTGCTGGGTCCAATGCTTGAGGTGGGCTAAGTCACAGATAGGATAAAAGTAAAAAAAAAAAGCCACCCCTTCCTAGACCCTGGGTCAGCCTAGAACTGTTGGTTCTAGAAGGAGAGGAAGAAGAGTTTGCAGTATGTGGCACGATTAATAAAAACCCAAAGATGGATATTGGGGTTCAACCCAAAGATCAGAAAAACAAAGCAGCCAGCCACTGGCTCTTACCTCTACCTCAGTCTGAAATGGTGATCCTGCTTCCAGGAATCTCAGAATGAGACTGTGAGTGAGAGCTGTCTCCTCCCATTTTATATTCTTCTAGAGGGCTAGGTTTAAAGCCGTACACCATTACCACCCAGTTTCTATGGCAAACTAGTGTGTCTACTAGGATTAAAGGTGTATGCCACCACTGATTGGTCCGTAAGCATGACTGTTTTACTCTCTGATCTCTTTTCAAGCTTTATTTATTAAAATACAAATGAAATAACACTACATCTGTGGGCAAGGACTCCCAAACTTCAGTGCAGGACTGAGCTTTGGGAGGTTTCTGCCCTTAGGGTTTGAGAACTATCTATTATCCATGCGTGTAGAAGGCAGGCCACAGCATAGGTTCTTCGGGAGGGCATGCTGCATATGTTGCCATCTGGTATGATATGGACATTACTCTCGTGAACTCTCAGCAGCTTTGATTACCTAGATGAGACCTGGGACCTGTCCAGTCATAGGGACAGCTCACAAGACTCCATCCCTCCTGGAGGATGTCCAGGCAGTTAATGGTTGCTAACAGAGAGACATTTTCTTCAGTGCTCATAAGTGCCAATACTTCTGCAGGATACCCTTCACCTACACTCAGGGAAGCAACCCTAATTAAACTCATTGTTCCAGCAAGCTAGACTTGAGCGGAATTGTTTCTTAGGCCTATTGTTGATACCGTATATGGGGTGGATAGACCTTTGTTCATCTAACAAGCAAAACTTGACATAGCAAGGTATAATGAAATGGGGGCGGGGTATTCAAGTGCCTGGAGGCAGAAGGAAAAGGATAACTGAGACTTGGATTTCAGTCTTGAAGCTGAACGGTCTGACTGAACAGCAGTCTTGTAGTCTGGAAAGAAAAAAAGAGTTAAACAGCAATGTGTTGTTGACAGGCAAGCAGAGGCAGCCTTGGAACCCTTGAACTTATCATCATTCATTTCCAGAGGGTAAGTGCTCCACAGAGATGGAGGCTCAGAAGTTGCAGCCATCTTTGCTGTCATAATGGGCAATTTCATTTGTGATCTAGAGCAGAGGCTCCAGAGTGGATGTGTTTAGGACTGAATTCTGACTCCAACAGACAGTAAGCCTCACAGCTTCCTCATCTACAAAGGTGGATGGCAGTGATAACACTTCCCCGAAAGGGCTGTGTGAGAAGCCAATGAGATCATTTAAGCACAGCTGGACCTATAGGAAGCCCTTGTCACACATTAGCTATCATTCCTTCAATAGATAACCTTGGGTGCTCATTAAGAAGTCTGAGCCACCCCCACTGCTCTGTGCTACACAAAAGGAGACCTAGAGGAATCTTTGCCCTCTGGGAACAGACACCCAGAGGGAGGAAAGAGCAATGAGTGACACTTCTAACACAGGGAGGAAGTGCCATGAGAGGAAGCCAGGAGCAGCTACACCAAAGAAGAACGTTATCACCCGGGTTGGTCAGGCAAAGCTTTGCAACAGTCTGATTCCTAATCTCCCTTTAAAGGGGCAGTGGGATTAAAAAAAAAAACAAACAAACAAACAAAAAACCTAACTTGGTAAAGACCAGGACGATAGACAGGAGGGAAGCTCAGAAAGAGGGCCAACATGGGCAGAACTGCAAAGATTTTAATAAGAAAGGTGATTTGGAGAGTAGGGCCAATGAGCTCACGGCCATGGACATCGCTGTAGGACAGGTGGCAAGGGCTACAGCCGCAGAGCAAGGCAGAGCCTGGAGCTTCACAGATAGCACCAAAAGACCTGGCCTCTCTCTGTGAGTAATAAAGGCTCTGAATGCACACAGCCAGACCATGCATCTTGGATAAGTTGCTGTGGTACTCTGGGAGGGCATAGAAAGGCAAACTGTCCAGGAATCCCTGGCAGTAGTCCATGCCGGAGGTAACTGGGCTGCCTGGGCGCAGTGTAGGGCAGAAATAATTAGGAAACCAACTTGACACATCTCATGGGTGAGTTGTATATCAACAACGAAGGGAGAAACCCAGACCTCCAGCTTGGGAGGTGGGCGTGCTGAGAAAAGTGGGGCTGGTCTCTGAAGCAGGTTAATCAGGGAGAAAGCAGGCTGAGGCAGGAAGCCGGGGAGTTTAGATCTGGGACAGACTGGACTGGACAGGGTTAAGAGGCCGAGGTTCCTGACTGGGCAGACAGCTTCCAAGCACAAAGGGCTGAAGCCTGGCTCCTTCCTCTCTTGTTCACCATCTTGCCCAGGCCCCAAATGTAGCTGCCTGCCTGACTTTCCAGTCATTGCAGATGTTGCTGGTACCATGACAACAGCATCTTCACTGGTCCTCTTACCTTTTATCTGCTCTCAAATGCATTTTGTTCCTCATTGCTCCTGCAGACTGACCTTTCTAAGATGCTGCATAAACTGGGTTAGTTCCATGCTTAATAAACTTCAATGGCTCCCTCTTGCCTTCAGGATTCAAGTAAATCTCTTCAGTGTGGTGGTTTAATAACTTTCTACTCACATAGTCGCTACATGTTTTTTTCAAAGAACTCAACAGAAAAAAATGAAGTGAAGCAGTTGGCTGTCAGGAATTTGGAGTTGGGCAAAGGTGGGCTCAGAACTCCTCACTCTTCCTCCATGTTCACTCTATTGGTGACAACTTGGCCCCCTATATTGCCAAGTACCAGAGTGTCCTAGAATTCAGAAACAGGAAAGTTCACAGACACTGGCTAATTCCTTGTCTTGGGAAGACCTTCATGATACGGCCCTGCTTGTCACTTTAATTTTCTCCTTAACACACCTACTGCCATTCCTCAGAGAAGTGCTTAGGAATAGCAGGCTTCTGGTGTTATCCCTTCTCTCTCAGCCCCAGACTCTAACATCCTTTCACTTTGGGGCAATTACAATTTATTATTTTGGCTCCATCTTAAAACTTTCTCCATCACTTTCCTGAAGCATTCTGCAATGCCTCTAGATGACTTGGCCATGGTCTTCTGTACTCTCACTTCCAGTCTTCCTTACCTCTGTCACATGTCCTCCTCTCTGTCATCCTTACTCTCCTCCTTTAATCCACAAGTTCTCTGGGGCCAAGACTGAGTTTCATGCATGTTTAGATCACTGCTCATACCAGAGTGTCCCCAGGAGCAGACAGTGGATACACTTCTGTCCCTGAAATCTCACAACCAAGCCTGGCTCCCTGACCTTGCAGACGCCACACCCCCTAACTGCTTAACTCTTGCCTCCTCCAAAGAGTCAGCAATCCTTGCAGTAGCACAAGGCATATGAGCAGGAAGATTCATTAGCATACCAGGGGGAGCCACTGTAGGGAAGATGTTGGCCATAGTGCAGCAGGAACGGGATTATAAACCAGAGCAAGTGAACTTTGGGGAGTAACATCGTTTAATTGTTGTAGCTTGCTCTCTCCATTATTCTAAGAAGCTGGGAGTGGGAATGAACATAAAACAGTTAAGCCATTCCCCAAAGGAAAATAGCTTTAGTAACTTTCACTGGAGACAGTGTATAAACACTGAATGGAAAAGGAGAAAGTAAATCAATTGTGTAGCTATTTTTGACAGGGTAAAATGGTCTGAGAATCTCTCAACATCCTCAGCCGTTATAATCCAGGAAGTGAAACCCTGGTCTCACACAGCCCAATAAACCAGAGTCCTGATATTTTAGAATTAGAATGATCTTGTAGACCACATAATCCACAGCTTCATTTCAAATATCGAAGAGTGAACGTTTTGACACATAAGTCTACACGTGCTATATCCAACGAAGTGTAAGTTTCAGGGAGTAAGAAATTGGAAAATATTTTAAGGACAAGGGGTTGAAAATAATTCCCCGAGAAATGTCGAGCATGAGGTTCTCCACCAAGGAGCTCGGAGTCTATATAAGAAACAGATCTCTTAAATCTGTTCGACAAACTCTGATCTACGCCTTTTAGAGATGGAAGTGTGTGGACAGCTCCCCCAGGTATGAGTCAGCTGGGGAGAGAGTAGCATAGCATGCTAGGCACAAAGGAACTGCACCCACAAAGATGCATATTTTCCTGAAGTCCGTGGGGAGAAATTGAAGGAAATATGGTCATAGCTTGCATCCACCACCAGTTGCAGAAGGGAAGACAGGACATGGAAGCCAATGGGAAGCTACAGCCAGGGAAGAGACGCACTGCAGAGGGGACAAGGAGATGGGAAACCAAGACAACACAGAGAGACTTAAGAAATGCTGGAAACACTTGGTTATGACTTGATCTGAGAGGTCAAGAACAGAAAGGAGTCGTGGGGTGAGGCAGTGTTCTGGCTTTGGTGGCTGAGTCACTGGGTGATGTCACTATGTGGAGAACACCCAGGTCCTACATCAGCAACATAGAGGAAGCATTGCCATTTAATGAGCACTTACTGTGTCCCAGGCATTAAGATCAGTGCTTTACTTGTTACTGCCTCAGCCAACCATCACTTCAACAGTGTATATTGGTAATATTAAATTCAATTTAGAAACACACTATTGCACAGGCATGTCTATGCTTAAATGACTGAGCCCAACTCAGACATGGGCTGAGTAGAAATCAACAAATACAATTGAGTCTGAAATGCTAATTAGACATACAAATTGGATAGTAGCCAAAAATATAGATTTCAGAAGAAAAAGTCATCCTGTTGTCCCAGAAGTCAAGGGAAGAAAAGGTTTCAAGATAAAGGGAGTGAGTGATTGGCGACATAATTTCAACTCGAGGATTACAGCAAGCACTGAGATAGGATTTGACCCATGTTATTGACTTCAACAAGAGTGCTTCGGTCAAGTGGCAAACACAGAGACTAAAAACGGATGTGGAGGCAGTGAATATAAGCTTTTCCCAAGATCTGTACTCTAAACAGGAGCAAAGAAACAGGACAGTGGAGAGAAACATGGGGTCAAGGACAGAACTCAAATTTTAAGGATGGGAATCTAGGCTCTATGCAAAGAGAAGGTTGATGTTAAAATAGAGACCGGTCTTACGTAGAGTGGATGGACCTTGGGAGACACAAGTCATTATAGACAGAACATCGGGGTCCAAATGCAGAGAAGCGGATAGAGGTACTACTGGGGGACTGAGGCAAGCTTCTTCTTATTCTGATTTCTCAGTAAAAGAAGCTAAACTACCGAGTTAGAGCAAAGAGCTGCTGGGTGCTGAGGAAAGCTGAGAAAGACTTGTTCAGGTCTGGAACCCACTTGAGATCTGGGGTGATAAACTTAACATAAGAACTAGTGTTCTTCCCCAGCCATGTGAGCCTCTTAGATGCAGGAGTACAATGAATGGGCAGGGAGCTTTAGCCAAAAGGAAAGACTGAGGTTTAAGCAGGGAAGTGCCATGAAAGGGAAGGGAAACAAGGGTATATGCAAGAGAGAAACACAGTGATGGACAGAAACCGAAAAGTTTTCTCTGGGCAGGGATAGTTGTACTGGATTAGGCAGAAGGGGCAGGCAGAAGCTGGAAAGCCTGTGAGTTCAGGATGGCTGGACTGCAAGCAGCAAAAGAAGCAATTTGGAAAGAAAGAATTGTCCAGAATTTGTTGCCCTTAAAATGATGACTCTGGGGTTGCAGGAATTGATGATTGCAAGGTTGTAGGTGTAGGCACTCCTGTAGGTGAGTATGACTAAGGTGGAGTTGGAGAAGGTGTCATTGAAGAGGAGAGGTCAGTCACGAACGGGGATGAGTCATCCCCACAAATTCTGATGTTAGAAAAAAAAACGTCAAAGGCAGTGACCCAGGATTTCAAATATTTGATGACTAACAGCTGAAAAGGAGTGAACACTGGACAGCATACAATCTCAACAGACAGGGTCAAGGCAGTGTTATCTAACAATGTGCAAGTTGACAAACTGGGATAGAGATGGACTAGAAGGAAGAAAGGCCCATCAGGAAACAGTAGTGTGAAGTGAGGAGGGTGCCTCCTTCAAGTGTAGACTCTGACGGGGAAAGGCATCACACTTTTGAGAAAGCTGCTGAGGCATCACATCTTGGGTAGACGTCAGTTCTCCAAAGCCCAAGGTTAAAGGAATAATTCAGCTGCATTCTAGAAGGCCTGGAGAGCTGGGCAGGAACTTGATCAATGGGCAGCTGTACAGAGTTGTGCAGATAGACCTTTTGAAAAAGACCATCATGATGTAAGAGACCAACCTTCATTGTCTCTCAGGACTATGTTGTCCTTAGATATCCTTGGGGCTGTCCTGAGATTGTTCTGCTTCAAAGGCATCCAGGATAGTAAAGTCTAGAGCAAGAAAGGATCTATAGGTCTAGGACAGAAGACAGGGTCAAGGGAGATGAAGAGTTGAAGTCAGGCAGCCTATTCTTGGCTAGTACAGTTGTCAGAATATATGAGACCACCCAATGGTAGGCACCATGTGAGAGAAAAGAAGTGTGTCCTACAGAATCCTTACTCTGGTACCCCAACACCAAGAGGTGAGAGAGTTAAGAAAAGCTAAACAAGAGACAGGGGGAGCATCCAAAGGAGATGAATGTCAAAAGCACAGGACTGTGCGGAGGATGAGGTCCCTGGCAAAGGCTGCAGAGAGGTCACTTAAGGTAAGCTCTGTAAACTTTCCATTGGGTTTAGCGTAGCGAGCCACTGGAGTTCTTGAAACTGCAGCTCTTTGTAGGAGGCCAGACTGTTAGAGGTTAAGGAGGGAGTGAGAAGTGGGGAGAAAGGCAACCCCATACCATGTCTCCTTCTAGCTAGAGAACTCTGAGAAGCCTACGTGACCACTCCAAACCTCTGCTATCCAACCCACCACTAGGAACATTAATACTGGCTCCTTGGATTGTCATGTTTAAGTAAAATTAGGTAAAACAGCATCTGGTAAATAAAAGGTATGCCATAAATAATACTGGTAAATGTGGCATTGGTAATTGCTACTGCTTGCCTGCAAAGAACTTGAAAAATAAAACTGCAGTAGAAAAGGGCTGTAGAGTTGGTAGATATATTTTTATTTTATTTTGATTTTTTCCCATAGAATAGATTCACTGGAGCAGCTGCCGGCTTAGAGACTGAAAATATAGCTGTAACAAGTGAAGACTACTGTCCCTTGTTGAGATGAACCCTTGACCCTGGATGTATCTACTCATATTATAAGGAACAGGGCTGACTTGAAAACCCTCAAATGCATTTGGAAAAAGTCACAAGGGTTCCCAGAAAGTGTGGCTGTTCAGAAACCCCGAGCATTGCTATCCACAGCTTCAATAGGCCTTATCGCTCCAGCTGTAATACGCTTTCTGCAATGAAATGCTGTTGATTATACAGCCAGGCTATGATTTTCTGATTTGTGCAACAATATCTTTCTGGAAGGAAGAGAGATTTTCGTGCATTGAATTCCTAATCCAGTGCCTAATTCTGTCCCAGGTACAGTAAATCTTGATGTGTTACCTGAAGGGAAAGCTTCGATTTCTGGAAAATGAATATTATGGAGTTTTCTATGACCCAAAGAGACTAGCGCAGCAGGCGCGGGCTGCGCACTGTGGTTATTTTGCCAGCTGCATTAAGATGCTGGATCTGGAAACCAGTAAGTGTGCATCCTGATTGACCATCCTCTGTGTCCAGTGGCTTCCCAGCTTCAGCAAACTCAAAACACGGCAGTTAGATTAGCACCTACTTAGCAAAGATAAACTGTGGAAAGGTTAAGTGTGAATATCAGAGTCATGGACATTAGCAGTCTCTCTAGCTTGGGAGGAGAAGGGGCAGGTAAGTGGACTACAAGGGCAGCTGCAGAAGGGTTGGTAGGGAATGGACTCCTGTAAACCTTTCAAGTGTAACTCAGTTTACTATCTACTGGAAGTTCTCTCTGCTTTTAATAAACTCAGTGGACAAGAGGAATGTGATACAAAGTAGTTGGGAGAAAGTGCCCTCTGTTCTCTTATCCCTGCCCCTGGAGGTGAGCTATGGTCAGGCCCTCCCTGGTACTTAACTGCTTGAAACTGCTTTTACTGAAGGCTCTAGAGCAGCAGTTCTCAACCTTTCTAATGTGACAACCCTTCAATACAGCTCCTCATGTTGTGGTGACCCCCAGCCACAAAATTATTTGGTTTCTACTTTGTGACTATAATTTTGCTACTGTTATGAATAGTAATGTAAGATCTGTTATGTGACTACAAGGGGGTTGCAACCCACAGTCTGAAAACCACTGCTTTAGAATCTTTTCCCAGGAATGGGGTGATGGCTTCTATATGGAGTCTATTTCCAAAGACTTCAGGAAAAGCCAGTTGTCTCTGTCAACTGGGGAAAGGGTCAGAAAACTAAGGGAAGCCTTAGTCACTGGTGTGCACCTGATGATAATAAGGACCTAGAGAGGACTGTGGAAGAACCTAGTATTGGATGGTTTTGAGATCAGAATAAACTCACTTCCTGATATGGGATTTCCCTCTGCATGCTGTGAATACTATTGGTTAATAAAGAATCTGCTTTGGGCCTATTGCAGTGCAGAATAGGGCAAGGTGGGAATTCCAAGCAGATAGAGGAAGAGAGAGTAGGTAGAGTCAAGGAGACGCCATGTAGCTGGCAGAAGACAAAGATGACCACACGCCAGGAGTAAACCAGGAGCCTCATGGTAAAATATAATATAATAGAAATGGGTTAATTTAAGACATAAGAGCTAGCTAGAAATATGCTTAAGATATCAGCCAAGGAGTATTGCAATCAATACAGTTTCTTTGTGATTATTGCAGGTCTGGGTGGCCAGGAACAAACAAGCGGGCTCCATCTACAGCTCCCCATACCTCACTGTGCTCCACATCCTAGCTTGTTCCCTTGCCCACTCTTCCAAGAAGTCCTGGGGACAACAAAGTTGAATGGGCAAGAAGGAATATAAGATTCTAAATTAGTCTCCAACATGAAGTGGATTGTTGAAGGTAAAGGGGGCACTAGTAGAAGTCTAAGCAAGTGAGGGACCTTGAATACTGGGGTGGGGATGATCTATTGTGGGCTGAAGTGGGTCAGACAGAGAATGGAAGGGAACCTAGGACTGTGTCATGGAGGGGTCTGAGTGCCAGACCAAGGACTTTGGATGCATTATTGTATGCAATAGGAACCATTGATGGCTCTGAAGTGGAAGAGGATTGACAGAAATTTGCTACAAGACATGGTTTCATCAGTTTGTGCTAAAAATGAGAATGTTCTTTAACGCCTATTGTTTGAATAATGAGCATTGTTAGGGCTAATCATTATTTCTTAGAGAATGTTATTAATGTGTGTTCATCTATTTCATAGATAATATAAACAAGGTCATCTGGGTATATTCTCCATTGCAAATAGCCCATTTAGCTTAGAAACTCATAATTGTGTCCCTGCTGAATCTATCCCAGTGCCCTGGGTACTGTGAGACTACAGTACACAGAATCATATTTCTGCCTCCAGCTGAAAACTTTTGGAAGCAGAAAGATGAGGTGAGAATAATTCACTACCACAGACATCCAATTTAGTCAAGATTCTTAAGGTCTTAAGTAGCAGAAGCTAGTTCAAATAATCTAAGGCTAGCTATGGAGGTAAGCTACAGAAGCATTCACTAAAAAGCTGTGGCCCTGACACAAGGGGATCCTGGAATGGCAGGGAGAAGCAGGTCTCCCCAAGGGCTAGCATTGGTGACATCATAGCCTTCTTGCCTCTGTTGGCCAATGCTTTTTACTGCATGTATCACATGGCTACTCCCCAGTGCTTTGGGACTAGCCAACCTCAAAAGGTCCCTTGAAACCAATGCTTCTCAGCTCAAAACAGACTTCCCAAGTTAGAAACTGGATAGCTTCTGTCCTCACCCAGTCAACGTGGAAAGGAAAGTGGAGATGGATCATGTGGGATAAGAAGTGCTGAGCCCAACTGATGTCCATGGAGTGGTAGTCAGTTCAGACAAGGAGCATGTGGGAACACAACCCAACTAATTTACCATCTTTGCCAACATGGCCTAAGAAACTTCAAGGACTCTGCAGTTTAGGGATAAATAGTCCCTCAAAGCTGATGGATTTTTAGAAGCCTTCCTGAAGAAACAAGCTTTGAGGGATGGGTGGCATCCAGGGTCACACAGTTAAGAACCTGAGATACAATGGAGTGTTTCTTTTTTAATTAATTTATTGTTTTAAAAATGATCTTTTCTCACTTTACATACCTATCCCAGTTCTCATGTGACAACCATGCATCAACACACTTGGTGATTTTTACATAGGTCCTGGGTCTTGAACTCATGTCTTCCAGTTTCTACAGCAAGCACTTTACTTACTGAGCTCTCTCCAGCCCCAAACCTTCGCCTTTTACATTGTCTAATCTCACCCTGCTTTTGTGTCTAAGTAACCAAACATAGCTTCCCCATTTGACCTTCGTTGTATTTTCCAGTCCACCTGCCTAGCAGATACTGACCAGCAGTGCTAAACCATAATTCCAAATTCCTTAGAAGAATTCCAATTTGGGCCAGATATTTACTTATGATTCAAGTCTACCATGGCTAGGAATATGCAAAATGTCAGAGTTTAAATGTGGTTGTATTCAGTGGTGGCTCAGGTCTATAATCCCAGCACTGGGTAGGAGGTTGTTAGCCCAGGATAATTGCCATGAATTTGAGGCCACACATATCTTCATAGTGATTTAGAAGCCAGAAGCCAAAGTAGGATACAGAGTGAGACCCTGTCAGCAAACAAGCAAACAAAACCTCAATGCTTATAGCTAACTGTATTATACTGAAAAGGAGAACTTGGGGGAAAAAGATAAAACACTCAATACTTGGAAATGTCATAGACATCTATCAATACCAGCAGAGTCAAACAGGGGAATAAGAAATTCTGAGAAATCTGATGGGTTTAAGGGCAATCTCAAAAATCATCTCTTTATACTAATAATAATCAACTAGGCATTTTAAATGATACAATTCATAATTGTAAAATTTTTATAAAATACATAGGATTTTAAAACTTTCATGGAAGAAATCTTAAAGTTCTAAAAAATAAAAGTCCAGTCTAAACAACACTCTGAATAAGAGAATTGTGCCCCAGTCCCAGATGGCAAACTAAGTACTTCAAGAACACAGCACTTTCCATGTGTTTATTGGCCATTTGTGCTTCATCATTTGAGAACAGCCTGCTCATTTCACTAACCCATTCATTGACTGGGCTGTTTGATTTCTTTATATTTCGTTTTTTGCATTTTTAAATGTTCTAGATATTAATATGTCCGAAGCGTAATTAGCAAAGATTTTCTCCCATTCTGCAGGCTGTCCCTTCACTTAGTTGGACGTAAAAGAAGTGAAATCATCTGAGGGAACAGGGGAGAAGACAAGAGGAGGGGGTGGAACATGGTGCATGAAACACGCCAAAGTCTGTCATATGCTCATCTGAAAATGTCTTTACGGAGCCCAGGACCATATGTAATAAATGCATGCCAATAAAATATAAGAATACCAACTGTCCTGGAATTAGTCTATAAATTCAGCACAATTCCAAGCAATTCTCTATGTAGAACTTAAAGGAGCTTTCTAAGTATGGCATAGTGTTTACATGGCAGCAGGAACCCAGGAAGAATTCCCTACGAGATGTTCAGAGCTTCCACCTGCATTGCCTGGAACCAGTTGGGAAACTGTCCTTTTCCTCGGTTGACCTGCAGAGGTGATGCAACCCAATCAAGACTTTCAAAAGACTTTTATAAAGAAATTAAAAAGATGATTCTAAACTCTAAGTGGTAATGTAGAAGATCTAGAAAAGCCAAAACAGTGTGGAAAAAGAAGAGTGGAAGAGCCTACCTTACCAAAATCTACAAAGAGAGTGAAGTAACTGGGATGCTATGCTGTTGGCAAAGACATTAACAGAAGAGGAAATGCCAAACATGTCCATAATATATTGATATTTCATCAAGGTCCCTCACTAATTCCATGGGAAAGAAAATATTTTTAAAGGGATATTGAAACTTCTGCAGAGGGGAAATTAACATTCAAATTCATCTCAAATTTACATATAAAAATTGAGATTATATACTTAAATGTAGGAGCTAGTAGCATAAACTGTCTTAATTGAGACAAAACACAGCTTTGTGGTCATGAGCGGGACCCTAGTTAGTTTCTGCTGTCAGCCTGGCGTAATCTGAGGGAGTCTCGGAGGAGAGATTTTCCAGATCAGACTGACCTGTGGCCATCTCTGTGAGGGTTTGTCTTGCCTAAGACTGATGTGGGAGGGCTCAACCCACTGAGGGCAGCACCATTCCTAGGCAGGAGGATCCCTACTCTATAAGAAACTTAACTGAGCATGAGCCAGTAAGCAGGACAAAGCAGACCCGTGTGCCTACATGGTTTCTGCTTTTGAATCCTGCCCTGACTTCTTTAGTGGTGCATTGTCACCTGGAAGTTTAAGCCAAATAAATGTTTTCATTCCTAAGTTGCTCCAGACACAGTGTTTACCACAGCGGTAGGAAGCAAACTCAGAACAGGTGGGTAAGAGTCTCTTCATCAAAGCTGAAAAGTAATTAACTCAACTCTAATTTTCAATTTAAAAAACTCAGTAAATTGGGAACCCTCAGAATTAAAACTTTCTACTAACCAAAAAAGAAATGAAAGAGCAAGGCAGATTGGAAAAACACTCTTTATTTTCTGGCAAAAGTTTCAAACCCAACAAATTGAACATACTGAATGCGCCTGTAAGTCAATCTTGAAAAAATAATCCAAGGAAAGAAAAATCAAGTATCTAAAAAAAAAAATCACTCCAAAGGAGAATAGCCAATAAGGTGCTCAATATCATAGTCATCAGGGGAATGTCAATCAAAAGCAGAACAAGGTACATTCCATGCTCACCTGGCTTCTGTCTGAAACATTAGCAGCCCTCAGGGTCAGTGGATGTGGGACAACTAGGACCCCAAGACTTCAAGATGAAGGGTAACTACTACAATGATTTTGAAGTGTGTTTGTCCTTTCAACGAAGGTAAATGTAAGCCCACACTAAGAACCAGAGATCTTTTACTTGGACATTTTACAAAGAGAAATGAAAAACATGTCCCCAAGACTTTTGCTGTAATATGTATAATAACTTTTCACACAGCGTAAAAAATATGAGCACTGCACATGTCCTTCAGCAGGAAAATGAAAATAATTTACATTGCAATAAAATGGATCGAATATTAATACAACAACAATGATTGATTTTAAACCTAGAAGATAGCGACACCTAACGCCATTGATTTGAAGTTTTCAACTAGGTAAAACCAATCTATGGAAGTCATAAATGGGTAATGATGACGGTGGGGGAGGAACTGACAGAAAAGTCACAAGAAAAAAAATGGGGTAGGGCTGATAAAAGTATTTTAGACTTTAGGTTCTCTCAGGTAATTACAGGTTTTTATACTTCTACATAAATTGTTGAGGTGTGCCTTGAAATAAAAGTACTAAGAGATGATAAACACTTGGTTGAATGAACTTGAACCTATAACTTTTGATGTATGCAAGTTATACCTCAATGACTTCTATGGAAGAAATAAAAAATCTATAGTTAAATAAAAACAACCCAGAGAAGAAAAATAAACAGGATAAGCCCACTTTATCAGATAATAAAATATACTATAAAAACACTCAGGTATCGGCCTACAAACAAAATACAGATCAATAGCACCCAGCAGGGAGCCAAGGCAGACCTATTATCATATTTCTTATGTGATAACAGCAGTGCAAATCAAAGATAATATTGTTTAATAACAGTATTGGAGAAGCTAGAACACAGAAAAAATAAAGCTGAATCCTTACCTAATATATTACTCTCTTCCAAATAGACGAAAGATCTAAATGCGTACAAAACCCATCTGAAATGGACAGAATTAAATGCAGAATGTATTGCAACACAGCAATAGAGAAGCACCTTAAACAGTGCCTCAAAAGCACCAGCCACCGTAGGTAGACCCGACTATATCAAAATTATGCAATTTTCAGTTCTATGAGAGATATTTAGTGAGTATGCATAGGCAACAGAGTGAAAGAATATATTTGTAACATTTGATATCAACAGAGACTATATTATTTAGAAACTACAAGAAAGTCCTGTAAATGAGTCAAAAGGCAAGTAAACAACCCCAAATTAAAATATTCAAAGGCTGCATTTTAACCGTTTAGAAACGGAAACTCAAAGGGCATAGGAAGCATGTGAAGACATTCAACCACTTCAGTAATCAGAAAATGTTAATTAACAACTTTATCAGCGCCTTATTAAACTGAAAAAGCTGTAAAACTAGATAATGCCAAGAGCTGGCGGGAAGGTTGGAACATTGCAATTTCCACGTAACGTACAGCCATTCCAGAAACCAGAAACCTGAAGGTGGCCCATCAAATTAGGAACACAAATATCTGAAGCCCCACATTAGGTCTCAAACCAGGGACAAATGCCTGAGGTGCCTGTTTAACCTATCCCAGTGGACCTAGCTACCAGGTGCTCCCTCTATCCCTCAGTCCTTACCTGTTACAGGACCCTCCTGCTCGGCATACCCTGCCTATGGTCCTAAACTTCTCCAGCCCAGGGACTGGGCAGTCCTTCCCAATATAACCCAGCCATTTTGGTTACCCTTTCTCTTTTGGACCTCCTGGCTGCTGCAGCTGGTTCCCCTCTCTCTCCTCTCTCATCCCTCTCCTCACATGACTAAGGATCACGGTGCACTCTGAATTCTTCCAGATGTCCCTGCCTCCAGCTGTGCCCTTCTTTTATCCACAATAAACCTTCACCTCCACCATATCTAGGAGCAGGCACGTCCTTTCCTTTTTTATTTATTTTTGTTCATTCCTCTGGTGCTAAAATCTGGGATCAGTCATGTTTCTTTCCTTTTTTCTTTCTTTCTTCATTTGCACCACTGCTCTGCTCCTGGGTATATATAAAGCCCAAGCCGTTTTCAGCAAGGCTCAAATGGCACAAGTATAAAGATGTTGGGCTGCTTTGGGTTTCAGGGGTGGAAGAGTGTCTCTGTAAACCAAAGCAGATGCTCACAGTGGCATATGTACACCACTCAAATATCTACAGAGTTAGGACCAAGGAAGTATGTTTACCTCAATTTTATTTGAAAATGATTGCAGTTCCAAGAACCTAAACAATTCACCCAAGGTCACGGTTTGCAAGAGGCAGTGCCAGAATTCAGACTCAGTATCCAATGGGTCATCCCTTCATTTTCAGCACCCCAGGCCGAGCCGATCTTCTCAGCTGGGTGGCTGCCATGGCTTCCCACTGGTCCTCCTAGGCCACCCTAATCTTGCTCTACAGACCATTCACACAGCTCCTGGAGTGACGGCTTACAATGCATATCTAATCCTGACACTGCATAGCTCGAAACCTTTCACACAGCTGTTCTGGTCCTATGGCATTCAGAATGGAATCCAAACTGCCCTTGCGTCCTACAAACCCTGGAAGCCTGGATGCCAGCTCTCAACTCCATTCACGTTCCATCTGGCTCTTTCAGCTTGGCCATACTGAACATTTGGCTCTCCATTAAGGGGCTCCAGAAGACTTCAGCCCCAGGGCCTTCCCACTGGTCTTCATGTTTTACATCCCTCTGCATCAATTCTCCTGGTCTCAGTGCTTGGAGAACAGCCTTCCTCAGAACAGCCTCTATGACCACCATATCTGGAATACTCTATCTTCAACTATTATCCCTTGCTAATACTATACCATGCTTTGCTTTGGCCACATAACCATACCCGGTATTTCTTATTTGTTTCTTGGGTTTTTGTCTACCGTATTAGAATGGAGACAGACACCACTCTGACCAGCAATCTGTACAAAAGCTCATCCAGGAGATACAGAGGAGTTTTGGGGTGTCTGAACCCTAAATCTATATCCCTTCTTAAGACACCAGCCATGGCTTCCAAAATCAACTGAAGATTTTGTAGGGTCAGTGGGGCCAGCAGTGAAAGTCACCTTAGCTGGAAAGCAGGTCTGGTCACCAGAAGAGAACCATTTGCCATGAGTCAGGTTGTAGGAAGAAAGGGAACTGGAGCTCTGAGACCTCAATGTCAAGACGCTCTGAGCTTTCTGTCTCCAAAAGGATGAAAACCAACTGTCCACTCCAGCCCTCCGCCCCAGGCCAGCCATCTTCTCTGAGCCTGTTCTCATGAGCCCCAGGAGAGAAAGAGACTTCACAAAGGGCCCACAGAAACCCTTTTCCAGGTCTTCTGGGCGACACAATAAGAAATGTATCCTGACTGTGAGAATAAATTTCTCTGCTGCAATTTTCTCTCATTTCTGCCCAGCAATGTACTAGATAATCGAGAAATAAATAAGGGATAAAGTGCTATGGAAATACCATGCATTTACCCAAATCAAACAGAAGACTATCCTGTATTGTAATGGCGCCTCTCTTGTTAATCCCAGCTGGCTCTCCGAATCTGGCCCTTGGGGCTGAGCTTGGCAATCAGCCTCCGTAAAAATGCCACTTTCAGTAGTCTCTCCTAAAGGAGCTATTGAGAGGATCATCAGGAGGAGAGCTGCCTCAGTAGGGAGGAGAACAAATCACTTCTCAAACAACATAATGTCCTTCTTCTAAAAGCACATCCCTACCCACTTCCACCCCCATGAAATGTGACATTAGGAGACCCCAGGAACTCTAGCTGGGCCATAAAACCACTCTGGCCTCCATAAGGAGGCTGGGCTATTCTTACTCCTATGCCTACTGAAGGGTCACGTGTACAAGCCTGGGTTTCCTACTTGGAGTTAAGCTTCGAGTCTTCAGGCTCTGCACCTATGGTGTCGCCAGCTACAGGCAGAGGCTACCAATCATTCATGTATCAGGACAGTGGGCATTTGTTGTCCCTGCTGGTGTAGCTCACACTTCCAGGGGGGGTCATTTGACGGATTGCTAACTCAGGGTGGCCTATGCTAATACCGTTGGTCTGACTCTGTTGAGTGTGTCTGCCATCTGTTTAGTCATGCTCTCACATCATTGTCAGAGATGGGAAAGAGGATGGAGAACAGGCAAACTTTCCGAGGTCTGGACTTAGAAAGGGCAGGTGATCATTTCTACTTCCTCCTGTTGGTTACTGTGGCCTATCCAAAGGCGGGGTGGGTGTTGTATGAGGTGCGGGCTGTGTTCCCAGCACCTGACAGGAACGCCACGGGCCCTTTTGTTCTGTCCTGCCCAGCTCCTGATGCCGGCGGGCTGGCTTACATTCGAAATAACCACACGAAAATTGTATTCATTTAAATACTGCCTGGCCCATTAGTATTAACCTCTTATACATATTAGTCTAACCCATATTTAGAAATCTGTGTGTCACCATGAGGTGGTGGCTTACCAAGGAAGATTCTAACCTACATCCATCTTGGGCTGGAGGATCATGGCATCTGTCCACTTCCTTCTCTCTCACCACCTTCCATTCCGTCTACTCCACCCACATAAGGGCTGTGTCCTCTCCTATAGGCCAGGCAGTCCTTTATTCAACCAATGAGAGTAACCCAAATACAGAAGAACCCTCCTACACCAGGTGGGAAAATTGTATAATACACCAGGCTATCTAATTGTTTCAGGAGTTTGTGCAACTCAGGACTAACCAGGCAGATCTCAGCTCCCTCCCACAAACTACAGCTCTTGTTTCAGTTATGATTTCAGAGTGACACTTGGTACTTCTGATCCTCCTCCACTCCAGAGACTAGCACACACCCAAGCCTTCCTGCAATAGTAGTATTGATTGTACAGCTACCACTCCTACAGACAAGGGGAGCCTAGCGTGTGGTAACTGTGCTTACCTCTCGCTGCTTCCACCGTTTATAATGAATGTCTACACACTCCAACCCTGCGCTGATGTCATCGTCTTTAGATCACACAGTCGATAGCCATTTGCCTCTGCTCTAACAAAAATCCAGGTAGTTTGACTCACACTTAAAAAAAGCAATGGCATTTGCAGTCTTCAGTTTGTTTTTTCCCAGTTGA
>JAQHUG010000001.1:16635517-16653281 GCA_028555095.1 Dicrostonyx torquatus | reverse complement strand
CCTTCCTTCCTTCCTTTTCCTTCTAACTACCAAGGGCCTCCAAACACCTTTGTTGTATTACTCTATGATTTATACATGTTTTCTGGAGCTGTTGAGACCATAGTGACTCACTGACCCTGGTCCCACACCTTTACCTTCCTTTGTTCTTTGCTCTTTTATCTCTTTGTTTTTATTCAGGCCATTATCACCGTGCCTAACAACTTCCCTTCGGTAGCTTCCACAGCAAATCCTTTTGTATAGTAATTATCTCTGTTAGAGTTTGTCTTAAAATTATTCTTTTTGTGTTTTGTGTGTGTGCGTATGATTGGATTGTGCATGTATGAATTGTGTATGAATGTGGGTATGTATGTGACATATCACATATGAAGGTCAGAGGAGAGCCTCAAGTGTCACCACAGTCCTCATCTTCCACAGCGTTTGAAGTTAAGTCTCTGCTGGGTTTTTTGGGGGTTTTTTTGTTTGTTTGTTTGTTTGTTTTTGCTGTATACACCAGGGCAGCTGGCTCTCCAGCTTTATCTTCCTCCATGTTCCCAGTGGAAGTGCTGCAGTATCAGATATGTGCCCTAAGTGTCCAGCTTTTACGTGAGCTTTGGGAATTTGAGCTGTGGTCCTTACTCTCGGGTGGCAAGTTCTTTCACCTGCTGAGCCCTCTTCCCAAACTCTCATTTTTATTTTTGAAGATTGTTTTGCAGACTATATAATTATAGATCCACATTCATAATCAAAGATGTCATTTTTCATCTTCTGGATTTAACAGTTTCTCTTGAGAGGAACTGTTGCTGTTAGGAGACTGGCATCTTTCCCCTACTCTTCCAGACACTTTGCAGAGATTTCCCTTTGCCTCCCCTTCCCAGTATCTTGTTACTATGTGTCTGGGTATAGTTTTCTTTGTGTGAGTGTAGTAATAGGTGTGGGCTGTGTTCCTAGCACCTGAGAGGAGCGTGGGCCTTTTTGTTCCATCCTGCCCTGCTCCCAGCTGCCAGCTAGCTTATACCAGAAATAAACACAAGAAAATTATATTAATTAAATTACTGCCTGGCCCATTAGTTTTAACCTCTTATACATATTAGTCTAACCCATTTCTAGAAATCTGTGTATCACCACATGGTCATGGCTTACCGGGAATATTTTAACCAAAGTCTATCTTGGGCTGGAGAAACATGGCGTCTGCATACTTCCCTTCCCCCCAGCCTTCTGTTTTGTCTACTCCGCCCACCCAAGGGCTGCCCTATCCTACAGGCCAAGGCAGTCTCTTTATTTAACCAATGAAAGCCCAGAAATACAGAAGGACCCTCCTACACTATGTGAGTTCCGGTTAGGGTCTACAGAATTTTTTTGATGTGTTTCTTGGTACTTTTCTTTTTATTCCTCAGCCCCTTGAACTTCAGATAATTGCTTTTTCCATGTTTCTGTTCTCATAGCCATGCCAGGTTAGACCTTTTCACTGTGTCTGCTGTATCATTCTTACCTGTGTGTGCTAGTGTGTGGGTTTTGCTCTTTTTCCTCCTGCTGCCTCACTGTCACTCTATCCCCCGATATCTATTTGGCCGGTTTCTTTGCTTTTTGTCTGATCGAACCAAATGTCGCGACTAATTATTGAGTTCCACATGACCCTAACATAAGTTTCCAAATTTTCATTTGATGCTTTTAATGCATTTAATGTCATTTTTGTCCTTTGATGCAATTTCTCCCTTTCTTATATTTTTCTAAAGCATACCAGCTGTACTTTAATTTACAATAACCTGACACCCTACAGGTATGTTAAATTATAAACTCACTAATCTTGATAATTAGTCATTTTATTTTCATCTTTTTCTAGATTCACTAATTTTTGTCACATATCTGATATTGTATCTGAATACCTGAAGTAATAATTTGAACAACCAGATAATGTCATATTCTTCCCAAAATAAGTTTCTCTTATTTCTATCAGAAATTTAGGAAGGGCCTAGGTTAACTGAACCCAGACAAAAATTGAAATGGCTCCAACTGGACATATGATCAGTTGTGTATGATAGCTTGTGTCCAGTTTAACTCTGTTCTTAGGTGGTACACTTTTAGCCTTAACCAAGCCTCTTGAGTATTCGCCAACCTTTGCCATATCATGCATTCTGAATTTACATTATTGTCTCCTACATCCATCCTCTAAAGATTCATCTTCCCAGACTCAGTTTAGTCTCTCAAGGCGCCAAATACCCCCAGGAGAAGAAAGGGCCAGAAATTAGGCTTTTTTTTTTCAGCCTGACTCACTAACTTTCAGTGTAGGTGGTTTTAGGTACATCTTTTGTTCTGCTTTTTAAACTCATTCCCAATCTACACTGGCAAAAGTAGACATCTAAAGTCCTCTGTTCTCACGACTTGAAATTTTGAGAACATAAATCTAGAGGTTTGGGCAACCGTATTACCAGCCTGAGGGAGAAGCTGCCCAAGAATGTGCTCTCTGTTTGTTATACTGCAAAATTATGGAGGTTAGGTACAAATAAGAGGTGTAATGACTGATCTACGTGTTCAGCTAATATTTTTATGGATGGTTAAGTGAAGATCAATCCCAGCTTCTGTCCTCAGTGAATTCACGGTAAGATAGGAAGTATGAGGTATGGGAGGAAATATACACAAGCAAATGGGAGGCACAGAGAATCGTGAAATGGGTAAGGGGCACCAAGAAAGTGCCATGAACGTGTGAGAAGGCAGCTCAGCCTCTGGTGTAGTTGGCCTCCTTGCTGACCCTTCGTCTCTCCCTCTTCTCCCCAAGAAGGAATTTTATGCTGCATGGAGAGAGTAGTTGAGCAGTAAGCAGGCCCATGTCTTTAAGGTGTTACATCCCAACCAGATTTCATCTACACGTTCCCACTGCTGCCCACCAATAAGTACCTGCTTCTGTTGGGTTACCCAGAGGCAGCTAAGCCTAGCTCAGCAGTTTTGATTTGGCACCTAGACCAGGAAAAAAAGATCACTCAAGAACTTCCAAGAAGTGCAAATTGTGGCTCCTCAATCCAGGTTATCTAAATTAGCAACTGCATGGAGAAAGAGACCTGCCAACTGGCACCAGAAAAAAACCTTCCAGATGTTTCTAATATACAAGTTGGAGAAGCATGACTGTCTGGTATATTTTCTCCAGAGTTTCTCTCTACTTCAGTTTTCTTCATCTAGAATCTAGAGTTCTTTGCTGACCTAGAACAGTGTATGAGGTTAAAACAGCAACAACAATTCTGTGAGAGGTCATAGGATGGGCAGGGGTAAGGACAAGCATAGGGAATAGGTGGTAAAATTGTTCTTGACAATAGAAGGCTTAGAAAAGTAAAGGGTGCTTGAGGAACAGAGTTCCTTCAACTCTTTCCTAATGCCTGAAATTGGAAGTATAAAATGCTAGATTATATTTGTCATTGGACCAAGAAAACAATTTTATACTTCTGTTTCCCAATTTAAATTTTAATATAAATAAAATGTCAGGCCACGCATAAAAGCCAGTATCATTGGAGCAAGAAGTCACCATTTCCCAAGAACTGTATGTTGACTGCCACATCAGCCGTGGGCCCAAAGAACCATGGCTGAGAAATCTAGGAGACCCACGCCATCTCTGAGGGACAAACCAATAACAAGGCCTCCTTTAAAGTTCTTGTCTGTCTCACCCTGAGGTCCAGAGCACACCTGGCCTTGGCATTTTCTTCAGCCCGTATTTCACATCTCTGTGCCCTTACTCACACCCACAGGGGGACATGCCCATGCTGAGTCTCTGAGACTGAGTCTACCACTCCTAAGGTGTCTCCTGAGGCCTGAGCAGCAGCTCAGTGGGACCTAAAAATGGGAAGGGGGCTGCATTATGGCTCTGCTTCGGTGTGACTACGTGGGACAAGTTTCTTGATCTTAGCTCATACTTTAAGCACCTGCTTCATACAAGTGCCAAGCTCCTGTGTGAACTTGGGACAGATTTCATTTGTATTCAGGAAATGGAGGGTGGATTTCTGTTGTGTCAAGTTTATATAGAGCTGGGCTCAGCCTTGTATTGTAACACAGCTGTGCACCTGTATACAGGTTCATCTAGCAACAATCCCAGGACTCTCCCCGTCCATCAGATGTGGCCTGCCTTCAGGGTCCTCCTCCGATGCTCTCTTGTGTCTGCATCAACTGTATGTCTCTCACATGTCCCTGTGGTTCCCGTTTGGGAAGCAACTTGATGCTGATGTAGTTTGGACCTAGGGATTCAGAGTTCCCAACTTATTCCAGATTGATCTCCAGGTCCCAGCTGCCTGATGTCAAAAGGGAGACTAAGATCCTGTGAGAGTTAACCAAAGGTGCTACAGAAAGATGCTGAGGGATGTCCTGGTTTTCTTGTACTGCTGTGATAAAGACCACGACCAAGAGCAACTTGAGGAGGAAAGAATTTATTTGGCTTACTCATCCCAGGCCCCAGGAGGGAAGGGAAGGCAGGAACCTGCAAGCTGGAGCTGATGCAGAAACCATGGGGAAATGGCTTTCTCTGGAACATCAAAAATAAGTTAAATGTTTTCTTACTGCAAGAGGGAGGAACCAGGACACAGTCAAAGCAAACTAAAATTCAACAATGTAAAGAGTTCAGCAGTTGATCTCTGGGAGCCACTCTCAATCCTGTGGGCTCCAACAGGCCTGGACACTGGCACTTCTATAACCCTGTCTTCACGGAACATCTAGCTCACCTCAATGAATTGGGCCAGCTCAACTCCAGAGTTGCAGCTGTTGTTAGTGGTCACCCCATGGCACTGGCGTCTCCAAACTGCTGGAGTCTCCACGGGCTCTCTTTCAGGAACTCCAACCTTGCCACATGGTGGCATGCTTCAACCTTAGTCTTTCTTCATGGCCTCTTCAATCCTAGGGCTACCATTGCAACTGAGGCTGTATCTTCACCAACAGCCTTTCCTAGCCTTTCCCATGATTTTAAGCCTCAGATGCTCTCCGTGATACCTCCATGCCTTTAAAACCAGTGCTATGTGGGAGACTCTTACACATTACCAAGTTCAGCTCTCAATACAAGGTACAGCTTTTGCACCCTCTGGACCACAGCTTCTGTGTGAAAACTCAAAGGAAGCACTTCCCTGAAGATTTAACCTCAGCAATGTTAGTCTTGTCTTAATCACATCTGAGTCTTCAGCCTTAGCTAACCAGCTCAATTGACCCAGTAAAGCAAAGGTTTCCCTTTAATGGTTTTGACCTCTTTTTAATCACAGTTATCCAGCTCAAGATGGCCAGAATCCCAGATGCTTAACTGAAAATATCATACGAGCAGCCCAATAGGATATTTGCTTCTCCCCGAGACTTCATAAGCCAAGTTTCCAAAGTCTATTCTGTTCTCAGAGTTATCTTCCGTGGTTTCACAACAGCTTGTTAATTTCTGAACACTTTTCCAGATCAAAACTCCAAAATCCTTCACGATCTTCTCCTAACATAGTCAGGTATATCACGGCAATACCCCACTTCTGGTACCAATTTCTATCTTAATTTGGCTTCCATTGCTATTATAAAATGTTGGCAAAAAATCAGTTTGGGGAGTAAGGGACTCATTTCCTCTTATAACTCTCAGGTCATATTTATCACTGAGGGAAGTCAGGGTGGGAACTCAAACAAGAACCTGGAGGCAGAAACTGGAGCAGAGACCATGGAGGAATACTGATTACTCTCTTACTCCTTCTGACTTGCTCATTTTGCTTTCAAATGCCCAGAGATGGTACCACCCACAATCATACCAATCATATCAATCATCAATCAAGAAAATGCCACACATAGTTGACTATAGACCAATTGTAAGGGGGCATTTTCTCATTTGAGGTTTCATCTTCTCAGATGAATCTAGGTTGTTTCAAGTTGACACACACACACAAAAAAAAAAACTAACTAGAAGAAGGACTAGAAACCCAATACTGTTTATTACTGACTTTAATTGTCAACTTGACATAACCTAGAATCATCAGAGGGGATAGTCTGAATTGAAGTTCTGCTTAGGTCAGATTGACCTGTGGGAATGTCTGTGGGGTATTGTCTTATTAACTGATGTGAGAAGGCCCAGGCCATTATAAGCCTGAGTCAGAGAGTAAGGTACAGCATGAGCCAGCAAGCAGGTTCGGCTTCAGGTTCCTGCTTTGATTTCTTTCCCTGACTTCTTTTATGATAGGCTGTGACCTGGAAGTATAAGCTAAATAAACCCATTCCTCCCTAAATTGCTGTTGGTCAGGATGTCCTATCACAGCAACAGAAGCAAACTAGAACAATTACTTTAACAAGCATTTTTATTCTGCTTTTTACCAGATATTGTCTTGAGTGCTTTATAAATAGCCACACATTTGATCTTCACAAAACTCCAAGCACAGATGCTTTTTAATTCCCTGATATTCTTCTGAATTATCAATGAGGAAATGAAGGCAGAGAAACTAGATGGCTTTCCCAAGATCACATGCCAGTGAACAGCAGAGCAGGACCCATGTCCTTCCTCTTAGCCCCTGTGGTGCCCCCAAACACTGTCCTACCTTCCATCTCACAAGCTCTTTCTGTCTCCTATGTCTTCACTCACTCTTTGCCTTTCATCCACAACTTGTATCCTTGCCTTGCCTTGGCCAAGTCCTACTTGAGTTCTGATCTCAGATTATACAGCACTCTGTGAGGTTAGCCTTCCTTAAGCCATCCAAGCAAAAGTTGCTTCCATCTGCACCTCTAAATCATCTTTACATACTTCATATGGAAATTAACCATGGGCTAAGTGCACAGTCATATCAGTTATCAAGCAATGCAAGTGTAAACAATTCTAGAGCATCTTTTATACTCATCAAACTGGACAGGCTAAGCAAATATGGAAGCATAAATTGGTGCAGTGAATCGGCTATTCTTGGTGGAAAGGTAATCAGCTAAGATCAGTGCTGATTAGTCAGTCACATTGAGGTAGATGTACACAGTCATGGGGCTTATCCTGAGCAAGACTTAGAGAGGCATGCAGAGTTATACACATGCGTCTAAAGCAGTAAGATATAAATATACAACTTTAGGAAATAAAGAAGCCATTCATTTATGTATATATTTGCTTAAATGTGCACATGTTCATGTGTGCATGCGTGTGTTTGCACATGTGTTTGTGTGCATACATGTACATATATGTACTTATGATATACATGTGCTTGCATGTATACAACTACATGTGTATATATGTATGCCTACATGTACACAACTGCAAGAATGTATACATATGCTTGTGGTGTGTATATATATGGTTTCATGCTTACCTATGCTTGTGTCTATATATGTGCTTGTACATATATATGGATATATATGTATGTGTGTATGTATATATGCCACTAATTTCACTGTATCCATGAGGATTGATGCCTGACCCTCATGTAGACACCAAAATCTGCTGTAAGCTGTGTTGATCAGGGAATACAGGCAAGAAGTATTTGTGTGTATTCAGTACAGACTTGATTTTCTTTTTCATGTATTTTCAATATATAACATAAACATTAAGAAGATGAGCTGAACATACATATTTACACACATATGTGCATACACACATATATAATTAGAGAGAGAGGGAACTTCCTGTTGTCCCACTTGCCTCTCTTTTATTTTTACAGCAGCTGCATTATTCGCTATTTAAGGCAAACCCCGCTTATTACCTCATGGCCAGTGGTGCAGCTCTCCCCATTCTGCTCAAGAGCTCTTTATCTTCCTGCTTTTTCAAGAGCATCTCCTCACCATGGACTCTAACATCTCTTATCTGCTAACCTGGCACAGCTGGTCAAGCTGGGGTCATGACCATAGTTCTCTCCAGTTTCATTCCTGCAAACGTCTGATAATGGCTTTGAAACCATCTAACTCAGAGATGAGAACGGGAGAGCCAGTGCCCCTGCCCACACCCTAGCTCATCTGCGCAACTTAGAGGTTGCATCCTGGCACACGCCTGCACTTGGGTTTATGGTCCATTTCCAGGCTCAGGATGTGAGCACAACCCACTAGGCAAATGGTTCTCAACAGGAGCCGTCTATTAAATACCCTGCATATCAGATATTTATATTATAATTCATAACAGAAGTAAAATTACAGTTAGGAAACAGCAATGAAATAATTTTACGGCTTGGGGTCACCACATCCTGAGGAACTGTATTAAAAGGTCACAGCATTACAAAGGTTGAGAACCACTGCACTAAGCTGAGGGCCTTCCTTGGAGACATCCTGGCCCCAAGACTGCTGTCAGTCACTCCTTGGAGCTAGGTTCTTGATTCAAAGGCTCCCTGTGGCAAGCCATTTTGCAAAGTGAGCGAGCTGTTTGTAGAGTGAGTAATCACACTCCGGTTAACAGCGCATTGTGAACATCATTCATGTTAATATCAGGGTTTTTTTTCAACCCTTCATTTTGAGAACGAAACATTACTTGTAAGTCCCTGACACATACACTTGAAAAAAATGTATATGGTTTGCAAATGTTTTCAGTTTACACTTCAGAGTCTAGATTGGCTTTGATTTGGTTTCAAAGCTTGGATGGCCTCCTAGGACTACAGGAACTATTTCGTGACATATAAGAGAATGGGATTATGGCAAAATTCAGATTTGGAGCTTGTATAAACACTTCTGAGTACTTGGGGATGAATGTTAAAAGACTCTCTAGATATCAGGAAGAAATAATGGACCCATGAAAGGTGGGGGGAGGTCTTGAAAGGAAGACTATTAAAAAAAAAACTATGCAAGTATGGAACAGGGAATCCTAGGACTGGAAAGGTTTAAATAGGGGAAGGTGTGGAAAAACCTAGGACATAGGGAAGAACCATATAGAATCACACTGTATCATGAGGTAATTAAAAGACTTTTAATTTTGAAAGGTTTGAATGAAAGCACTCTGCATAAATAAGTCGCACTGCTTCCAGAATCAATACGTCCTTAAATACAATCTTAATGCCAGATATGAGGCATCTTCCTATGAATGGGTGGTCAAGTTCCAGAAGTTCTCAAAACATGCCAACTATTGCTTTTATTTTTGGTCACCCACTAGAACTAGATAGTGGGACCTTATTGCTGAAGATACTACACACCTGGGATACAGATAAATCAAACTGGAAGTCAGCTGAAACCTCTACTCCACTGGTTAGCATTGGTAGTACCAGAAGGTGCTATGCCAGCCTAGGGAGGGATCAGCAGTCTCACCCACCTATGAGTCCTAAATTCTACACCATTGAGCTGCCACCCAAGATATTCCTATTGGTACAACAGTGGCACAGTTGCTAGTAGAAACCAACTTCTTTCTAATTGGATTTGCAGACTGCTCCATGGGAAGATATTCACATCTGGCTCAGGGTGTCACAAGTCTAAGAGAACTTACTACTGATATTAAGTTAAATATGTATGGATCCAAACCTCCTATTAAACATTATATTTATACCCTTGGTCTAACAATACTATCCACCTTAGCCAGAGAAATGTCTTTCTTTAGTGAGCAGTAGTTAATACCAAGATAAGCAATTGGCCATGATATTGAGAATAAACAACTATTGAGGGCTCAGCCTTAAACAGAATATCAATAGTACCCTATTCAAGATCCAGGGAACATGATAACAAAGAAGACAGTAAGATTGTAAGGGCTGGAGGATAGGAGGATCCTATGAAATACTATATTCTGGGTGTGGCATGGGCAATGTAAGGGACTATTTCGGAACAGGGACAGGAAAGGGATAAGGGATTGAAAATTTTCATAACACATTGCAAGTATGTGTGAAATTGAGAAAATTAAATAACAAAACCTGTTCTTTAAAAGAGAACAAATAGAGGAGCAAGCAAGCAAAATAACTGCTATTTATTTTATAAAACTGGAATTATATTAAGTACATTTCTCTGAACTTTACTATATTCTAACTCATTGTCTGAATTGTTTGTAATCTGATATAGTGTCCCTAACGCATTGTAGATTTTTAAGATGAGTCTTTTCACACATATTTAAAGGAAGCGAGAGAGAAGTACGATTGTCACCAGATTCAACATTATCAATATTTACACTTTGAAAATCTTGGCTTATGAATCTTCTGTGCTGTAAGCATATTAATGCCCATACCACCCTTACCCTCTCTTCCACCCTGAAAAGAAGTCCTAGCCCTCTTTGATATGGGAGTGGCAAGGAGCTTTGCAGGTACTGAAATTTAAGTCTCCTGAGATGAGGAGATTGCCCAGGATCATCCCAAGTCTTACTTGACTGCACACAGAGAAGATGAAACTATGGACGAATGACCTAAAAACACAGCCTTGCTGGCACGGGAGAAGAGGGCTGTGAACCAGGGCCCTAGACACTGGAAAGAACAGAAAGTGAACTTTAAACTTCCTCAGAGAAGAGCACAGCACTGACAAACCCAGTGAGAGCCATGTCAGATCTCTAACTTATGGAACTGCAAGATAATAAGTGTGTACTTTTTTAGACTACTGTGTTCATGACTTCCTTAAACAGCAGCAACAATTCTCTCTCTCTCTCTCTCTCTCTCTCTCTCTCTCTCTCTCTCTCTCTCTCTCTCTCTCTCTCTCTGGCAGAGACTGAAGTATTTTAAAAACAACTTCAGATATGCCATTATTTTATTCATAAATAATGAATAATGTATGGATATACTATACATTATTTATCACATGCCTTAACTAATGAAGAATTAAAAACTAATCACACTATTATACCTCACAAAATAAGTGATTGTTCAATAACATGCACTACTGTGTGTTATAATGTCCCTATTTTCTAAAAACTAACCTATTTTATATTTGATATATTTAATTGGGTTCTAAAGAAAATCTTTCTGTTAATGTTTAGCCAGTTTTTCTCTTAAGTCACTTCTAATTAATAATAACTTTTCTCTTTAGATTATGGTGAGTATGTGTGTGTGTGTGTGTGTGTGTGTGTGTGTGTGTGTCCTAAAGGATCTAGTATATTCACTCAGTAGAAGTCTCTATGGGTCTGAGTTAAGTTATCCACACCTTCATGTAGTAATTAACTTCAACGGTGAATCAATTCCCCTCACTGTTTTATATGTGTGTGAATGCCCTTGTAGAAGCCAGAGTTGAAGTCAAGCATATTCCACTACTGCTCTCCACATTGGTTTTTGAGGCATAGCCTCCCATTAAACCTAGACTTCACCTATCGCTAAACTAGCTATCCGGCTAGACCCACATATCCTTCTGTCTCCACTCCTCACCTCCAGATGTAACACATCTGGCATGCATCACCATGCCTGACTTTTATGTGGGTACAAAGAGTCAGAATCAGGTCCTCATGCACAGCAAGCACTTCGCTGCTGGGGCATCCCCACTCCTCAGGCTGCTGTCTTCTTCAGATGGGAAATTAGCAAACTAAATGAAAAATAACCATTTTAGTAGGAGGCAGGAGAATGCTTCCTAGAGCAAGAATTCATAATGGGAGGTGAGATTAGATGGGGATTTCATATGCCCACAATGCAGGTGAGAGTGAAAATCGAGGAAGAATGAGGACCCAGATGTGGAGGGATGCTCCAAACACTGATCTCATACACGTCACTTCGTACTAAGGACCAAGAATCTCAGCCACCCATAGTCCCTGAGTTTCTCCCTCATCTCTTTTCTTCTTCTCCCTATTGGCCAGGCGGTTGGCAGTAGTTTAAATGTGATTTAGAACTATGACCCACACAAGCCATTTGGACTTTTTCTGGAGTTAAAAATTGTGCAGTTCGTGTGATCAAGTATTGCTAATGTCACAGACTAGTAAATGTAAAGAAAGCAAAATCTTCCATTTCATCATAGGCTGCCTGCCAACATAGTGAATTATCACAAGGGCAAGCCAAGTGCGGAAACACTCCTTTGGAGGAAGGGGGAATGAGAGAATTATTTATGCTGTGGATGAAAAAAAGCTAGAGATGGGGGGGTAATCACACCACAGAGGTGGAGAAAACTACTTCACCTTCACTGTGAGATTAGTTTACCTTCACAGAGATTCTGATCCCATAAAGGCTATAAATATAGCACCCTGATTATTTAAGAGAAAAACGCTAATTTTCAAGTTTGTGCTATTTCTAGAGATTCCAATCTGCTATGCAGGAAGTGTGAGCATGCTGATAATTAAGGAACACCGTGCTGGGCGATGATAACACACTGCCTCTGGATCCCAGCTCACAGCACCTTGTAAATATGTCGGGAACACACACGTTAGCAGCTCTCTGATTGCAATACAGTTCAGTGATGTTTAACTCCGCACGGCAATCCTGGTGTCAGTGTTCCTTGTCATAAAGCAGATAATGCGAATTCAAGATAATTATTACAAGGGAGTAGCGAGAACCTACAAGCTGAAATAATTTACAAATCACTTCTTCCTGTACTTTCTGTCACCCACCTGCATCAATTGCACAGACCACAGCCATGAGACAAGAGGACATTGACCTGCATTTCTCAATGGCCTTTGCAGACTGAAGCACTAGGCAGTGAGTTCACAATCTCTTCCCCTGTCTGTTCAATCAGAGCCTTGTGAATTACTCCACCCACATCACCCAAGCCCCAATCTAATGGACTGCCAGATTCCCCCATCTGGTGCTGATCTTCTCAGTTTGGGCCACCTTTATCAACTCCTCCACCTGCAGGCTCTGTAGGCTCAGCCCTCGCCAGTCTCTGAAAGTTAGGGTCCTGCTTAAGAACCACATGAAGTCTACCTGGGCTCAGGCTCTGGTTTGTATGGCTGGACTGATCTTTGAAACCTGTACACACAGGCTCCTCCCCTACGTCTCTGGGGATGTGGACCTCCCACCACATGCCCTTAACAGAAGTGCCAAACCATGTATGACTCCCGTGTAGCCCAGCCTGATCCAGTTGCATGGTCTCTTTCACAACTGCCTCAGCCACTGCCTTCTCAGGAGAGGGGAGCCGTGAATGTGCCTCTCAGCACTCACTCTTCATCACAGAACATTGGTGCTTAGTTTCCTTTAGGCCCTGACAGCTGGGGGACTCTGAAGAGAGTGTTGCATCCATCTTCTTATCCTCTGTGTGGAACACTGGAGGCTGTTTCAGGCTCCTTGTGTATATTCAAGACTCTCAGGAGGTGGCGTGGTCAAGTGATCTAAGGTACTGGGTACAGAATTTGAATCTGGGTGCGGCTTTAACTAAGTTACTGAAACAAATGGCCCAGCCTTATATGAGGGCATTGCACCGCCTTCAAACCCTGAAATTGCTATATTAAAGGAGGTGAAGAGGGAATTTGAGCATTTATTTAAATGCTATAAAGTTAGTACGTTTCTGAACTATACACTAATCTCTATCCAATTCGCAGTTTTATACTCGAGAATGAACATGCTGGCCACCACACGGAAGTGCTACTTTTTGTTTTAACTCACATTTCAGAGGCTTCAGTCCAGAGCCACTTGGCCCTGTGCTTTTGGACTCGCGGTGAGACAAACCTGGACAACGGCAGTGCGTGATGGAGGAAGCTGCTCACCTCGCGGCAGGAAATAATGTGTGGTGGGAAAGGCAGTGTGGGAAGGAGGAAGCTGCTCACCTCGCGGCAGGCAGTAAGTGTGTGGCAGGCGGGGGCACAACAGGGAAAGGACAAAAGGACAGGACACACCCCTAGAGATAAACCCCTAAAAACGTCATTTTTAATGCTTTGAGATAAATCTTGCTTTCTTCGCTTGAAAATATATTTTCAGATTTGTCAATGTTGCCACATTCAAGATCTGGCTCCTTTCTATATAATGTCTAATATAACTGTTAAATTTCTTGGTGGAAAACTTGATAAATACATAGAGCCTTTTATTAATTTTTAAAATTCTCTGTGCATCAAATTCTCCACCAGTGTTCTCAGACTTGCACTGTACAAAGCTTGCGTCCTTCTGACATATTTATGGTTTTAGTTTGCTCCCCTCCTTATGTGCAAATGTTCTCTGTGACTTTGTACTAAAGAGATCTTTAACAACAACAAGCTTGGTTTTATTATTTATAGCAAGTATACTAATTATTGTTGTCTGTGTTTTATAACTGATTTTAAATTTATGAATGCTCATATATTTAGATCTAATTATCGTTGAGTAGCTTTCTGTTTATTTGCTGTTTGTGTCTTTCAATTTCCTGTTTGCCTTCTTTACATTTCCCCCTCTTCTGCTGAGCTGCTTTAAAAGTTAGAGACTATTTTTACACTGATTGTGTTCATTTTTATTCTTTTAAATAAAAAAAATGCAATCCATATGCAATATAATTCACCACTCGAAGTATGCAAATCAACGTTCTCTGATACATTAGCGGAGCTGTGTAACTAGCTCCTGGTCAGTTTCAGAATGTCACATCGTTCTGAAACCCACACCTATGAGCAACTACCTTTCATTCACGCTTTACCCTTTCACCCTAGCCTTGGGCAACCTACAGTATTTTCTATCCTTATGGGCTTGTCTGCCTGGACATTTCTTATAAACAGACAATACATATGCTTTTATGACTGCTACACTCACTGAGCATAATATTTTCAAGATTCCTTGATGCTGTAGTGTGTATCATGCCATCATTCCATTTTTGTTGACAAATCATATTCTACTGTGTGAAAAGAACGCATCCTATTTGTGCAGACATCCACTGATAAACAATCAGTTGTTAGCACTAATGGCTGTTATGAGTGATGCTTTACACTTTGCTATAAGCTTTTGTGTGAGTCCATACTTGCATTCTAGGGGTATATGCCTAGAGGTAGGCCATATGACAGTTCTGTGCTTCCTCTGTTGAGGACATGCTGGCTATAGTGTCCAGGCCAGCATCTGTTGCGGTCTATTTCTTATTGGAGTTCTTCTAGAGGGTAATGTGGTATTTCACTGATTGTGATTTGCTGTTCCTGATGGCTTATATTGTTGAACATCCTTCATACATTTAGGTTTGAGTGTACTAACTGTGAACATACTCACTGAGAGATTTGTCAGTTTTGAAAAAAAAATATGCTTTTCTTATGCTTTAAAAGCATCATAGAGGTCTGCAATGCATTTTGATTAATCTACTGCCCGCTTCTACTCCCTCTTCCCCCCAAAGTCTCCCACCTACTTTCATATCCTCGTAGATTACGCATTCACCCCCAATGAGGATAATCTCATTTTTTAAATTACCCACCGAGTCCAACTAATGCTCCCCATGTGCACATAAGTAGTGTCACCCAGAGTGGCACTGACAACCTAACAGTGGCCACACACACACCCTTCCAAAAAGTGATTATCCCTTTTCAAGCCACCATCAACTGCCAGTATTTGCTCAGGTAGGAGGGGAGCCTCAGGAGCCGCTCTTATACCCATGCTGGACATTTATATATTTGACATGTGCAAGACTTGTTTAGGTTACCACAGCTGCTGGGAGTTCATGTGTACAATGGCCAAGCCATGTCCAGAAAACAGAATTACATGGCAGTCCTTCCCATCCTCTGGCTCTTAGACTCTTTCTACCCTCTATTCCTTGGGCCTCAAGTGGGTAGAGGTTGATATAAATGTCCTATCTATGGATGTACACCTGCATTCACTATTTTCAATACTGTGACCAGTTATGAATCTCTGAATTAATCATACCCGACTGCCAAGAAAAAGGAAAAGAAGAGGAAGAAGAAGAAGAGGAGGAGGAGGAGGAGGAAGAGGAGGAGGACGAGGACTAGGAAGACGAGGACTAGGAGGACGAGGACTAGGAAGACGAGGAGGAAGAGGAGAAGGAGGATGAGGAGGATGAGGAGGAGGAGAGGAGGAGGAAGAGGAGGAAGAAGAGGAAGAAGAGAAGGAAGAGGAAGAGGAGGAAGAAGAAGAGAGAGGAGGAGGAGGAAGAGGAAGAAACTTCTCTGACCACGATTTAAAGCAGCTCAAATCTATGGACATAAGTGCAGATGTTTATAAGGCAGTTTGACATTATAGTCATTAACAAAACAACAACAGTAGGTTACCACCCCCCCCCATGAGGATCATCTCCACAGTCACAACTTTGACTAGGCTCACCGCATTGGGAAGAAATTCTCCTAGTGGAGCAAGCCTCAATTCAGTCAGAATTGACTTCACTAGTCAGCAGTCTGTGCTGTCAGGTGAGCACTATTGCATGCAGGGTCTAGCATTGTAAGATCTATGATGCCTTCTTCCCCTCAACATCCAGTACAGCATCATTCCCATTTTGAAAGATATCCGGTAGGGAGAGAGAGAGAGTTTCACAGTCAGTTCAAAACTAATTTCTCTATTCTGCAACCAAACATGCTGTGGCTTCAACAATAAGGTCTTACTATTTAGTTACAGTGGATGACCAAGAGCAATGACAATACCCTGTGTTGTGGTGTACCACAATACACCCCTCTGTTTCTAATGTTCCTCACTTCCATTGCTGACAATGCCCCAAGAAGTGGAGTTTCCTATGTCAGTTTCCTTTCCCTTTTCTCTCTTATAAGAAGACTGCGGCTCAAAGAAATTAAGAAGCTTTCTTAGTGAAGATAAGCAGTGTGGCTCAAACTTTCAATCAAGCACTGGGAGGCTAAGACAGAACAATTTTTATGAGTTTGGTGCCAATCTGGGATACATAGTGAGTACCAAATTAGCTAAAGCTACAAAGCAAGTCCTTGTCTCAGGCAAAGAAGGAGGAAAGAAAGAAGGGAGGGGGAAAGGGGAGGGAAGAAGATAGACAAGGAGAAGGAAGAAGAAAAAGCAGCAGCAGCAGCAGCAGCAGAAAAAGAAGAAGAAGAAGAAGAAGAAGAAGAAGAAGAAGAAGAAGAAGAAGAAGAAGAAGACCACTTTGCTCAAGAGCATCAACTGGCAAGCTGTGAGAATGGGATTTAAACTTTTTTACTAACTCCAAAGCTCAGGCTCTTGCCATGTGCTTAGCTGCTCTGAAGGAGGCAGACAGCTGGTGACCTAGGGTCCTAGTCGGAGAACAAACACACAGTCTCAAGAAGAGTGGGCTGCCCTGGAGAGTTGCTGTAGCATATTCTTTCTTCTGACTGTGACTGATTCAAGCACCCTAGGACCAATCTGATGAGTCCTGAGACGAGAGGAGACTCTACTCTAGGTATAGTTCAAAGCCCAGCTCTGCCTCCTACTTCAGGGCCATTGGGGTGGAATATAACACATCTGAGTCCATATCTTTAGCAGTGAGGAAAGGATAGCAAGCATCTTCTTCAGCCACAGCAAGGGCTGTGTGAGCTGATACACACAGAGCAGGTACCATCATGGGGTACTTGTTTTTCTTTCTATAAACACAGTTGGTTTTGCACAGGGACCTAAATTCTCTTTGTCACCTCCTATACTGGAATCTAAAGGAAGTGTTTTTCAGAAGGTAGGGTCTAAGTCACAGTACAACAGTTTTGGACACAGTCAATACTATGTGACACATTTCCCTATTGATCGATGGTTTGGGAATTGACAAAGGGGGGTGGCAGAGAGAGAGCCATGTCCTTGGAGGCCTCCATTCTGAATCCCAGGAAAAACATTTCCCACTGATAACCTGGAATAGTCCAGAGCCCCTGGGAGTCAATAACTCTGCAACTGCCCTGAAGGGGAAAAGACCCAAGCAGTCAGTATTTTCCTGAATAATGTGTCTGAGTTGCACCGTGTGGATAGGGTATGAACACAAAGACTCATCAGTGTAAGCCTTTTCCCTGGGTCAGAAAAATGCTTCCTTCCTATGGCACCAAAATGATGGCCAAAGAATCATTACAGATTACATTTTACTAAGTGATGTGGGAGTGTTCTCCTGTATTTTGTATTACTCTTATTGGTTGAATAAAGAGCTGCCTGGCTTATAAGATAGGTCAGCCCTTAGGTGGGCAGAGTAGACAGAA
>JAQHUG010000001.1:16616462-16631189 GCA_028555095.1 Dicrostonyx torquatus | reverse complement strand
CAACAGACATTTCCATGAAGCAGGAAATTTCAAAGACAGTTCAGTCACTTTCTCAACAGGAAGACACCTGGAGCTTAGTCCAAACAGTGAGCTTCAGGTCCCATGAGAGGTCTTGCCTCAAGGGAATAGTAAAGAAATGGATAGAGTAGGACATCTGAGGTGCTCCTCTGCACACGCATGCACATACAGAGGAACAAACAAACACAAACGAACGAACGAAATTGTGGGGCTGTGAGTGATTACAAGTGGTGAAGGGAGAGTTATGTATTGGAAATGGAACACGTGAACGGGGAATCAACGATGACTCACGATTCAGGGTAATTTATTGAGATGAGAACAATTGAGGAAGAAATAGGAAGCAAATATGTCAGTTAGGAAGTCTAGGCAGCTATCTGCTCCTGTTAAATCTGGCTGTCAGTTGATTAGTCATCCCAGGGCACTGTGAGAGGGACAGGCTATCTGGACTTTCAAAGGGTAAGCTTGAGGGAAGGAGATACATCAATGTGTATGTTGTAGGAGACAATGAGAGATGACACTGGCTGTCTGCAGGGGAGAGTGTGAGAGAGAAAACAGCTGAGCCTTCGTCTCTCTGGCATCTGGAGTGCTGGCTGGTGAGGAACAGCCAGCAGTGGAGACAGAGTTGTGTCATTTGAACAGAAGAAATGTCTGGAAAGTGTAGAGTCCCCAGAGCTCAGCTGGGTTTTCCCACTCATGTTTGGCACATGGCATAAGTGAGGAATAGAGTTTTAAAGAGCTGGCCATGCTCCAGTCAAGTACAGGAGCAGGGCTGGATTTATCCCCTGCTGCTGCCATTGCAAACTGGTGACTTGAAACACCAGACATTAATTCTTCCAGCTCTGGGGACCAAAAGTATGAAATCAAGGTGTCAGCAGCATTGGGTCTTCCCAGCATGCTCCTGAGGCAAACTGTTCTGCACCTCTCTCCTAGTTTCCAACTGCTCATCAACTTGGAGAACCCTGCCTTATGATTGTTTTACCTCTGTTGATTTGGGGGTTTCTTTCTTGTTTTCCTTAGTGTGTTCCTGTGTTTGTTTCCCCTTCTCTTCTCTTCTGATCTCAGGGACTCTTCCAACCTATAGAATCACATGCCTACACCATGATCTTCATTGCATTGTCAAAGATTCTCTTTTCCAAACAAAGCTTTGATTCCTAGTGGAATTTTCTTTGGCAAAAGTGTAGATAAGTCAACTTACTATGAAAAGAAGCAAGAGAGATACATGGAGCAACAGGAAGTCTCTAAGGCTAGATAGGTGGGATTCCAAGCTGGATGAGGAGAAAAAAGAAGAAATAACAGAAGCATGTGAAAGATAATAGTTCAGAAAATACAAAATAAAACCAAAGGTTTCCTTAAGCTCCACGATGGCTGTATTGATTGTCCCCAGTACAAAATACAATGAAAATGTCATTAAAGTGATCACTATGGTAAATTTTCCACGGGTGTGTTCTATTCTACATCAACTACACTTCAGTGAAGCTTCTTTAAAGATCAAACAACCAGGACTCTAAGATTGGGAAGAAATGGACTTCCTGCCCAATGCCAACCCCTAACCATAATGAGAAAAGCCTGCAAGGGTGGCGAGCACCAAGTGGAAAGCAGGGTCGTAGATAAGGCATATGAGGCAGATTAGAGGGTGAAATGGGTTGTAATAAAGTAGATTACTTTATAACAAAAGGTAACATACACAAAGATGTTCTTACAGCAGGGGCTTCAAGCCATCACACACAGCATGAGATATGTAAGGTGAGAGCTCCTAGATAAACAGCAGGTTGCCAAATCTGTTTTCATTCATACTTTCTAGTGCCTTTGATCCCAGTGCTAGGGAGGCAGAGGCGGGGGGGGGGTGTCTCTGAGATCAAGGCTGGTCAGACCTACATCGTGAAACCCTGTCTCAAAAAGTAGGAGGAGGACGAAATTCTAAAACACAGCTAAGAACGTAGATATTCAAGCAGAGGACATGCTTAGCATATGTGAAGCCCAATTTTGATTCCTATTCCTGCCCCAAACATCAATACACCATGATACACTTCTTTCAGAAATATTCACGTTAATATATAACATAAAGTAAACTGATGGGAAACTTCAGCAATAATTAACAAACTTAATACATTCATATCATATTTCATACTAATAAAGAGAAAATATACATTGCTTTATTCATCCTTAGAATGTTGTCAGTTTATTAGGGCACAGAGAAAGTTACAGTTGCTTCCAAAGCAAACATAAAGCATACAGTAAGACGAGAAAATGTCAAGAAAAGTAGTGTCCATAAAAGGTAAACAAATAAAAATCTCACTTCAAATTTTTGATAGCTTACCTTCCAATAATTGGTAAAGAAAAAATAAAAATGGTGATTTTGGCTAAAAATAAAAATGGAGGAAGCTGCATATTAAAACTCACAATAACCACTTGAATAATGATACTTTGTAGAAAATATATAACCTTATTATAGGAAGATTTTAAAAAAACAAATAATCCAACACAAGATCATAAAAAGCCTCAAAATAAAAATGTATAGAAAGAAATAGTTAACACTAACAGCAGAAATATTTAAATAGAAAAGCCCTTTGCTCACACACAAGTGTTGCTTTTTTTTTTAATGTGGAACAATGAAAAGTCCATGTTTTGGCAAGAAAAGAAACAGCAAACTTCAACAGGAATGAAAAAGAAGATAAAATTAAAAAGACTAAGAAGGTTTTAAAAATTTAAGACAATGCATTATACTAATTATCTTCAAAGTCTAGATGCAATGGGTGGCTTTGAGAAAAGATTTAAATGCTAAAATAGACTCAAAAGTAGAAAACTCAGGCAGTCACAAGGCAAAAAGCTAAGTCATTTTTAGTGAACCTCTGGAGGTGACTCTTGGTCCACTTGAAATGTGTCCTGTGGCATCTGGAACCACAGGAACTCAGCTCCAAGGCTCACTCAGCTTATACTCAAATGTGGGTACCAGATTTAGTGAACAAAAATAGGACACTGAATTAAACTTGAGTTTCAGATAAGGAAGAAATAATTTTTTAAATTTTTATTTATTTATTTACTTACTTATTTTACAGGCCACAGTTTCCCCCTTCCTCCTCTCCTCCCCTTCCCTCCCCCTGCATCCCTTCTACAACCCCACATCCTCTTATCCTCCCTCTCCATTGAGAAGAGGTAGACCTCCCATGGGAGTCAACAAAGCATGGTATGTCAAGCTGAGGCAGGACCAAGCTCTTCCTTCTTGCATCAAGGCTGGGCAAGGCATCCCACCATAGGGAATAGGTTCCAAAGAGCCAGCTCATGCATCAGGGATAGGTCCTAATCCCACCGCTAGGGACCCCACAAAAGACCAAGCTACACAGCTACCACCCAGATGCAGAGGGCCTAGGCTGGTCCCATGCCAGCTCCCTAGCTGTTGGCTCAGAGTCTGTGAGCTCCCACAAGCCCAGGTCAGCTGTCTCTGTGGGTTTCCTATCATGATCTTGACTCCCCCTTGCTCATATAATCCCTCCTCTCCCTCTTCAGCTGGGCTCCTGGAGTACAGCACAGTGCTTGGCTGTGGATCTCTGTATCTGCTTCCATTGGTTACGGGATGAAGGCTCTATGATGGCAATTAGGGTAGTCCCCAATCTGATTATAGGGGAGGGCCAGTGCAGACACCCTCTCCACTATCGCTAGGAGTCTTAGCTGGGGTCAACCTTGTGTGTTCCTGGGAATTTCCTTGGTACCAGGTTTCTCCCTAACAACATAATGGCCCCCTCTATCAAGTTATCTCTTTCATTATTCTCCCCCTCCATCCTGCTCCCAACTCTGATCTCTCGTGTTCCCATCCCCTAACCCCTTCCCTCTACCCCATTCCCCACCCCCAGTTAACCCAAGACATCTCACCTATTTCCTCTTCCCAGGGAGATCCGTATGTCGTCCCTCTTAGGGTTCTTTAGTACAAATAGTCTCATGCGATATTTAATGCATGCTATACCAAAAATGGTTAATTGTTTATCTAAACATCTGATTTAACTAGAGCTGCTGTATTTTGTTGACAATCTAGGCATTATGCCTCTTACTTAACTCTGTTTCTCTCTGCTCTGGGCTGGTGAAGCTGATGAGGACAGTGATGACTCCCTACCTCATAGGTATAATGGGAAAGTTAAATGATACCTGGGAACAATACAGCACATAAGCAAGCTATAAAGTTGGTTATATTAGAAACAACTAATTTCTCTTGTCTTTCCTTTACCCACCAGCTCCTTCGACAGTTATGTACCTGGCCCTAGGTTAGATACTGAAGCAGACACAGAAAATAAAATTAAAGTAATTTGCCTTCTTCCCATCCACCCTGTCCATCCCAGGGCACAGACCCATGAGCTCATATTCACTGCAACTGTAGCTGGTCGATCACTCAAGGCTATATTCTTCCCTCTTTACAAAGAGGACTCCCTCACAGTGCAGCGCTCAGAGAGCAGAGAGGACTTCAAACCCATGATCGAGTGTTTCACACTCATGACTTCAGAGTCCACCATCTGTAGTATTAATGGGGTGGCCTTTACCACTTCATGCCCCATGTTTGAAAGCGGGACATTTCAAGATGGCCAGGAATGCGTGTGAGCATCTGTGACGCCAGGGGATGCTAGAAGGTAACTACTGTGATAGTCAAGTCCTGGGTGTTTTCTGATGTGGCTTTCCCCTGTAATTGGTTGTTGTACTTGCCTTTTTTTTTTTCTGGTGAGAAACAGTAACTAAGGGAATTGGTTGGCCCAGATTCTGCTCTGGGCTTTCCTCAAGCATCCTGCCCTCTGATTTCAGCATATCCCTTTGGAGCAAGGTCTCAGAAACCCACAAACACACAGCTGCTCCTAGCTCAGCCCCTCCCGCCACACACACACACACACACACACACACACACACATACACACACACACACACACACACACACTCCTGTTGCTTTCACCGTAACTTACCTTTGCTTCTCAAGCCAGCCTGTTCCTTCAACTGTCAAGATGCATGCCTGGCTCACCTCACTCTGTTCCACCCCCAGGAGGACACCAACCAGCCCATACTGTGGAGTCCTCCTGGGCCAGCTGTATACCTCCTCTGGGTGCCATTTCCCTTTGCTGGGCTGCTCTAAGGAAGAGACGCTCCACCCCTTAGGCTTCTTTCCTGTTCAGCCCATTCCCTCCAGGTCCATTTACCCCTCCTTCCCACCACTTCACCACCCGCCCCAAGCTCTGTATCCTACCCCATCGAGCTCCATCTCCAGAGCTAATGGAGTAACTTTGTTTTCCCTTCAAAATGACTTATCTGCATTAAGGAGTCAATCCTTGGGTAGCTGGAAGAAAGGCATTGTCTCCACTTGAAAGAGAAGCATCGTCTGGAGTTCCTACTGAGTGCGGGCACCAGGCCAAATGACTTTCCACGTCATTGTTTCCTTTAATTTGCTCATAATGTGGCAATGTCCGTGTCAGGATCTTCATTTTACAAACCCAAAAGCCTAGGTTTAGAGAGTATGAGTATTGTGTCAGGCCCAAGGTTATGCATTAGTAACGGAAGTTGGGATTTAAATGCGGCTTTCTTCAAATCTAAATCCAACTTCTCAATAATATCCCACAGTGCTTTTCACCTTGTGGGAAACGTGTCTTCATATGCCTGTATGTGTGTTGGGAGCTTTAGTGCCACCTAAGCTCTCTCCCAGCTCGTGGTATCTTCTTGCTC
The DNA here is from genome assembly GCA_028555095.1 of Dicrostonyx torquatus. Lineage (NCBI taxonomy): Eukaryota > Metazoa > Chordata > Mammalia > Rodentia > Cricetidae > Dicrostonyx > Dicrostonyx torquatus. The sequence goes on along the minus strand of JAQHUG010000001.1, from coordinate 16,625,483 downwards.
TGAGCTGAGTCACTTGTTTTTGCACACTGTCTCTTCTGTCATTTCCCTGCTGGGTCCCAAGAACAGCTCAGGAGAAACAGGGTGGCCCGGTCACGCTTGCTTCTGTTGTGTCACAGACTCCAAAATATAAAAGCCGGGAGTCTTGCCTTCCCTGGAAACACAGATGCTGTGGATGTGGGCAGCAAGCAGCCAGTCCGGCATTCCTCCAGCCTCGTGTATGTGTCCATAGGCCAGCAAGGTTTTGTCTGAATGCTTGCCCACCCCTAAGCCTGACCCTCTCCTCTCTCTGTCTTTTATCTCTTTGTACAGGAATCCTGGAAATTTCAGGATTGTAGGGCTTCTAGCCAGGTGCTTTTCTCACTTGGGGAGTTAAGAGTGCTACAAAGAACAGAGGAAGATATGGGACTGAGGCAGAACTATGACACATGGCCCTCCTGGGTTCTATGACTGAACCATTTCAATTAAAGTTCACTGTCATAGCCACAGGGTCTTCAGAGCCTCAATCAGGTGCTATTTTTACATTTGTGTTTTTATTTCAACTGGCACCTAAGAATATTAAAATAAATAATTTTTGAAATATTAAGGAGAGCACTCAGATACCATGTCCCATTACCTATGTTTTTGCTCACCTCCATCATTGTGTTGGTATCAAAGAATACTATTTCTAATTTCCCAGTCCCAAGATAAAAGAACATATTTGAAGCCTTGCATAAATATAATATTTATGCAATGCAAAGGCTAAGGAGTATCACAGCACATGGCATGACCTGGGCTTTAACATATTTAGTTTCTGGAAGAAAAAATAGTGTGAGAACTGACGCTCATCCAATTGATTCAAAACCTGAGCTCACATATTTAAATTCATCCTACATCATACTAATTTAACAACTTTTATTGTACTGTTTTTATCTTACCAAATTTTAATTGGTTAAATTTGTTAGCTTCACTGGTTAAATTGTGTTTAACAAACTTTGAGCTGATTTTGTTTAGGTTTGTTTAAGACTTTAAATATGAAAATTTGACTTATTTTATGTTTTACACATCTAAGAAATAGATCTACACTCCCAGTTAAGAGAGAGTAGATGACACCCTAATCTTAAAGAAAAACCATGAGAGCTGTGTAATGATTCAAAACAGCTGTCTAACACCTTGGGAAGTAATCAAACAACCACAATTTCAGGGACCAGAGTATCATGGGAAAGAAACACTGTGGCGAGCCCTGCATCTGTGATCAGCCTTCTCTTTGAGTCAGTTATTCACACCTAGCAAACAAAATATCAAACAATTACCCAGAGCTCACGACAGCCTTCCTGGGTTGGTAAACTAGAACTCAACCTAAAATAAACAAACAAATAAATAAATGAGGAAGAAGAATTTGAAACCCAAGAAGCTGGAGGAAAGGGACTGGGAAGAGGAAGAGAGAAGAGGAAAAAGAAGAAGGGAGAGGAAGGAGAGGGAGAGGAAGGAGAGGGAGAGGGGGGAGAGGGAGAGGGAGGATACAGGGAGAACAAGCCCACTCACTCATAGCTTTCGCTTTTGAGTCATGCTGTGATGTCGAAGCCGAACGTTGGATAAAGCACAGAGATACTTCCAGGTTAGGAACATTCTTAACACACAATGTTATAGCTTTGGGGTGGCCAGGAAGATAGGAGCTGAAATGGACCTGCCATGTATACAACCATGGTAGAAAGCCAGCAGTTCAGTTATGTCCCAAGAAGGGGTATGTCTTCAGGGACAGGAAAACGAGCAACAGAGAAGTTCTCACTGATCAAATGGCTTCTCCACACCTTATCTACATGTAAAGATGGTTCACTCCCATTCTGCTTCTGACCTGGGGAGGCTGTGGCAACATGAAATGACTCACCTACATCCTGCTGAGCTGTCTAGTGTGGGGCTGGGGTTCTGTACCCCTTGGAGATCTACCCCAACTTTGTGAAATTCAGCCCTGCCTTCCTGCTGTATATAATACCAGGGTGGAAGTGACTGACAGCTTGCATCTGGTGGACATAGCCCAGGGCCAATCCAGAGGCATGAGCACAAGATATTTCTGAGGCACAGTGCACTTGCTGTTAGGGGCAGTAGGGCATGCTGGAGAGCACCCTGCCATGAGGAGAATCTACATGCTTGTCCTCCATCTGGGATGAGGTCTCCAAGTACAGTCGAGTGAGGAAGAAACTGGCCATAGTCACTAGTTCTCCATTCTGTGACTGAGGGGATCCCTTTACATTCCTGGTTCTTTCCCAGGGACACCCACAACCCTGACTCAAAGACAAGCACAGCACTGTTTTGAACTTCATACTACTTATAGTTTTAATTAAAGGATCCAAAGCAAATATAAGATAACAATGTTATTCTCATGTTAACATTTTAAATGCATTTTTACAATTCAATAGAAATCTCCAGACACACCAAGATAGAATATCAAGTCCCTCAAACCCATTAGAAAGTTGTGTTGTTATAAGAAGTCTGTAAGCCCATAATGTCAAGATGCCCACAGTGGTTATATCCCAGAAAATAGATGAAAGAATATTGTACCAGAAAAAAAGTGAATCTTTAAAAAATCAAATCTGGGGCAAATGTGAAATGGGGAAGGGTGGAAAGAAGTCAACACAGAAGGACTCGGCTGAAGGGAGAATGGACAAACAGCACCAGGATGTTGGGTGAAGCCTCAAGGATGCTTATTGTTTTATGTATAGCAAAAATTATCCACAACATGCAGACATACCAACAGATATATTTGTGACACACATATACATGCATATGCACACACATGCACAAACACATGCATGCATGCATAGTACACACATCATGCCTTTTGGGCTGACAATGCTCCCCTCAAGAGACATAGATTATCTAACAAAAACCACAGTAACAGGCATGCGAAATCTCTTTTTGAATTGTTGGTCAGGGTAGTTCAAAGTGACTTCTCAAATAAATAAGCTTTTGCTGTCGCCCTTGGTTTCCTGTCTGTAAACTTCAGACGCAGGACTCAGAGGATTCATGCTGGATCTGAACTGGGAGCCTCCTTGTATGAGCTCTAACTTTCACGGGACCATAAAGTACTATATTAACTTCCAAGGGCAGTACATAATCAACAGGCCTCTCCAGCTATGATACCTATTAGCTACCACAGTGACCAACCGGTCAAGCAATCTCTAAAGATTCACTGGTGATACTGACATTTTGGTAACCAACCATAAACAGTAGCTGTCTCATTGGATTTAAGGTCCACTGTATAGGAGGGAAATTATGCCTAGTACTAAAACTTTAGCTAACTACCTGAGGTAGTAAGGCCATGGGTCAGAGACAAGAACTTAATGCCACCACTTTACTAGACTGGTGTAATACCCAACCATAGCCTACATAAACAGGTGAATGGAGTTCTTGCCTCTCATCAAGAAAAAAAAGCTTCTCTTGAGGCAGCAAACAGACTGTTACAGGAAACCACAATGGTTATAACAGAGACAAATGGATCATAGGGAGCCCAGCCCCAACACAAGCATACACAACACAACTCCTGTCTCTGAGGCTCAAGGAATGTTAAGGAAGAGGGCTGAAGGACCAGGATGTCTGATGTGAGATGTCTGCTGTGAGACTGTCTCTAGAAAAGACAAGGAAACTACATACATGTGTGATACCTCCACAATATGGCTATCTAAATAAGACTTAAACAAAATAGCAATAGACGTGTTGATGCTGAAGGGGGCAATGCCCCAGGGTCCCACCCCTAGACAAATAACTACAAATAACTGTGGAAAAAGGGAGAATTATCTTCTCCCAAAGATGAACCCTTACTGGCTAGCCAAGACAAAGTGTTACAAAGTGGCCAGCCCTGAAAATCATATATGCCTAAGCCACAATAATGGAGTCAGAAGATTGTATTTATCCATTTATGCATAGATACACACTCGTGTACATATTTATGCATACATATATACACATATGAGGATATATATATATATATATCAGTAAAAATTGAAGAAAAAGAGATCATAAATTTGAAAAGAAGAGAGCCATGGGAGGCATTTGAGGAAAGAAATGGGAGAAGGAAGTTATATATTTGTATTTTAATTTTTAATAAAAAATAAAATAATTTTAAAATATCAAATAGAAGTCCTGTAGCACTATTCTTTCGGTAATTTTATCTAGAAATTCAGATGATTTTCTTCTGAATAAACTCCTTGCTCTGTCCACTCACAACTGTTTGCCCTTCCAGTCTTTAGTCACAACCCTTGCACACCCCTCCCTGGAACGGTGACGAATGAACTCCAGGGGCTCAGTCATACTACCCTGTCTCTACCTCCTTAAATATGAGTCTATCTTCTCCTTTCAGTGATACCTTCATTCCTTTTCGCTGGGAAAATGTCTATCTACGGACCAAAAGCTTGCCTTTCAGGAGAATCTCTGATCCCTCAGGATCTTGTTAGGCTCCTCCAAACACAGCAAGCCCTTCAAGAGCATTTATGATGTCCCCTCCCTGACCAGGAGCTTGACGAGGGCCAGGATGATCCCTGAAAGTCTGAACTACATAAATATCGCAGAAATGTCTCAGGACTGGTGGTTGGGCAGTGAAACTGTAGTCAAGGTCCTGGGACTTGAAATGATGTTTTGAAAGGAGGACCTGGCCCACCCTGGATCTATCCTGGTCTCTGGTGCTAAGGTCTATCACTGCTGGTTTGTGTCTCTGGAATGAAGCCAGCTCCAAGGAGGCTGGTGATTACAGGCCTCTGGGGAGCTCCCTGTCCCTAGGGTTAACAACTCTGGGTCAGCAATCCATTTCTAGACCTGCAAAGGGCAAGTGTGTGAAGAGAAGACTCCCAAGGGCTCTTGGGAAGCTGGAGGGAAAGGCAGCATGGGCTGGATCTGAATGCGGTGTTTTCCGGCTATTCCACGACAGACTACATTCTTCTTACAATCTTATCCTTGACACCCGTGTAGTTAGCACCTGTTCTCCTCAAAGGGCTGCATGAGGAAAGGTTTGTTTGGCCTTTGCAAACAGTGGGACAAACGGGCATCGGGCAATAGTTACCCAGACTACAACAGGCAGTATCCTACCACAGGAGCCTAAGGAGGTCCCCATGCCCTGGCTCTCAAATCTCGGCTGCACTCATCTTTCTGTGCAGCCACAGGCTCTCATGTGAATCTTCAGAACCCAGGAGCTTGAGAGACAGCCAAAATACTTTCACGGTCAGTCAAGCTTTGGGGACCACTTTTCCATCTAAAGATGTGGCTTTCAGTGAGCATCGTCTCCATTTCAGAGACAAGGTGAGGCTGTTACTTTTCAAGTAACTTCTGAAGCTCACTCTAATGATTGTGCCTAAAAATAGGTACACCCAGTTCTAAATCCTCAATTTATAAACTATAACCTGTAAATTTCAACCTCAAAAAAAAAAAAAACCCACAGAGTGAAACCATTTACACCCTAGGGAGCTGCAACTGAAAACCTAAGGACCATCTGCTCCATCCTTGAGACAGCTCTCTTCTCAACAGCATCCTTCTTGCTCAGGTAGCATTTGTGCCGAGCAAAGCCTCGATGTGAAAGGCACAGGGCTCCCCTGAGACTTTTAAACCAAATGGTTTGGTGGCTGAAATCTCCTTCTGAGGAACACAGCCCTCCTGCTCCTCTGATCACACTTGATGACACAAGATAAAGTGGAGAAGAAGGCTCTGTAATGAAGATGCAGGGCTTCCTGCTGCAGCCATGGGAAATGGAGACCTGACAGCTGAACTCACAACATGGACAACAGCAGCCTGGTTCACTTCAAGGTAGAGTGGTTATTAGCTTGTGACCCAACCCTGAAGCCCGGTGGCTGAAAAAAAAAAAAAGTTTTCTTTAAAAACAGAAAAAGAAGTCTCCAGAACAGATTGCTGACAAAAGGTTTACACTCAGTTTAACAAATGTTACAGTAATGGTATTTTAAAAATGTGTTTCTCATGAATGACTTTGCACCACAGAATACAAATAAAGAAAGTACAATTGGCACGATTGGAATTGCAAACAGATTACCTCTGTCCTGGATCTGATGGTATCAGCACATTGCTTACCCCCTGCTAGGTCCATAGGCCACATTGCGACTATCCCAGTAGATCCTGCAAATCCCCAAATCCCACAGGCTGCTTCTGCCTAGTCAGGCCACTGGAAAGCTTCACATGGCTGTAGGTACCAGGGTAGCAAACCAGAGGCCTCTAAACACTCACTCAAGAAAATTCAAAACATCCCAGGGAATCATGGGAACAATAGAAACTGGGGAAATGACACAGCTCCCTGACCAGTCTCCCAGTGTTTGACAAGGATAAATCTAAACCAAGAGGAGCGTGGACCTTGCATAGAGAGAGGAAACAGAAGACATGCAAGTCTAACTAGAGAAACAATGTAACTTTTAAGCTTGATGAATGCCCCAAGGCAGCCTTTCAGCAAGACCCTACAGACAATAGCAAACCCTAACATGCCAGGCTTTCTCTGCCGCTGACTCCCAAGAACAGTTTATTTACCTATTTACAACTCCATGTTCCAAGACCCATTCCACAAATGGTTAGTGGGAGGACAGGATGGTGGAAAGGGGTGGGCATCCTGGCCAGAGGAGAGTTGCCATTGGCTGCAACCCCACTAGAGTGATAGAAGAATTGGGATCATTCAGTACAGTGACCAGCACATCTCAGCTTTCCCAAATTCCCCCAGACATAGTGTCCTAGGCAAGCCCTCAGTCTGAGGCACAACCCAGCACCAGGCACTCTGGTCAGAGAGAGGAGCATGTAGTGTCAGAGGTTTCCTGGAACGAATCCACAGGTACCAGGCAACACACAGCCTCAGGGAACACACAGGAATCTCTCCCAAGGCTGCACTAGTGAGGAAGTCGGATAATTACAGAACTGGTCAAGGACACTTGGCACTGAAGGGGAAAATGTAGATTTCTTAGGCTGCTCTGGGCCACAAGGATGCCATGCGGCTATGCAAATGGGAGAGGCCTGAAGGGGACACCTTGACACATCAATTCTCCCAAGTTCTTGTAGAAATTGCACATGTAGATCAACACTTACTACAAATCTCTTATGATTTATTCAGAACTATGCCAAAAGAATCAATGTCTTCCCTCTCAAGTGTGGGCTGGGCTTGCTCAAGGTCAGTGAAGTCTATGCACCCTCACCAAGCCCTTGATTAAGGAACCCTTCTTGATGGTGGCTATGCTATAGCTGAACACTTCTACAAGCAGACTTGGCCATTCTCCTGGGTTGCTAATTTTATTTAAACCCTACTTTAGTTACTTTCGCTTCACCCCCAGCCCATCATTCCTCTTAGAGTTTTGTCTTAATGAGGCTCTTGCAGTCTGTGTGTGTCCCCATTACACAGAACAGATTCCACAGCGAAGGTAGAGTGATAGAGTTTAGAGAGACACAAAAGTGATTTCTCTAATGAGGCCAAGTATAGGCTCACATAGCACTTTTCTTTTGTCAGAGAACGCAATGTAAACTTTGATTATGATATAAAATTGCCTTGATAGAGGGAGGAGTCCCATACACACACACCTTTTTTTTATTATTGGAAATATCTCATACAATTTATCCTGATTATAGTTTCATCTCCATCTGCTCCTCTCAGTTCCTTCCCTCCTCCTCTTCCCTCCAGATCCACTCCCTTTTTTGTCTCTCATTAGGAAAGAACAGGCTTCTAAGAGATAACAACCATACATGACAAAATAAAATATAGTAAGATGAAGCAAAAAACTATTATACTAAAATTGGACATGGCAACTCAACCGGAGAAAAAGAGTCCCAAGAATAGGCATAAGAGTCAGAGATCCACTCATCCTCACACGGAGGAGTCCCATAAAAATGCTAAGTGAATAGCTCTAATATAACAGATAGGACCTGGTGTAGAACCATGAAGGCTCCGTGCTTGCTGCTTCAGCCTCTGTGAGCTCATACGCACCTTGCTTAGTTGATTAAGGGCCGTGTTCTCCTGGTGTCCTCCATCCACCCTGGCTCTTACAATCTTTCCTCCTCCTCTTCTTCAGGATTCCCTGAGCGCTGAAGAGAGAGATTGGAGGAAGACCTTTGATTTAGACACTCTCTCCCACAATGTCTGGTGTGGATCTCTGTACCTGTTCCCATCTATTGCTGGAGGAAATCTATGATGATGACTGGTTAAAGAGCTGATCCATGAGTATATCAGGATATCATTAAAAATTATTTTATTGGTTTTTTTTTTAAACCAACAGTGTTTGGTTTTACTTTAGGTCTCTGGTTCTTGTTTCCCTTAGTAGTGCTTGGTATGGGTTTCCTCTCATGGAGTGGGCCTTAGGTCAAATCAGACATTCATCAGCTACTTCTAAAAGTTCTGGGCCACTGTTGTCTTAGCATATTTTGCAGGACAGATTGTAGGTCAAAAGTTTTGTGACTGGGTTAAAATCCACATTTCTCTTCTGTTAGCCTGAAAAGTACCTTCCGGCAACAAAGACTAGAACATTGGAGTGCAGGCTCCATGTAGGCAATAGCTTGGCTTCTTCATGTTCAATAAATTGTGTGGGTATTGTCTTCAGCAATAGGGTCCCACTGTCAGTTTGTGGAGAGCAGTGTTCTGTCATGGTAACAGCCTGGGTTGTTTGGGTATTACCATGAGACTTGTTTAACCAACAACTCAACTGAATGCAATCTAGTCCCTTGTAGCCTTGTCTGACTACAAGAGATGGCCAGTTAACACTCCATATTCCCCATACCCGGCAGCCTCATTAGGATCACTGTCATAGAATCCAGAAAGTTTCTATTGCACTAAGTTTCCACACCAACCACAAATGCCCCCCAATTCCAGCAGTCTCTCCTCACAACCTCTTCCTCCATCCCATCCCTCTACCTAATTCATCTATGTTCCTATCCTTACCCACCCCCTGTCTGTCCACTATTCTATTTCCCCTTCCCAGGGAGATTTCTGAACCCCTCTAGAGCCTTCATCTTTACCTAACCTCTCTGGGTCTGCAGATTGTAGCTTGGTTATCATTTACTAAATGACTAATACCCCCTTATAAG
>JAQHUG010000001.1:16595444-16608943 GCA_028555095.1 Dicrostonyx torquatus | reverse complement strand
TTGATATTAGCTGTTTTTGCAGGGAGAGAAGGTGGGGTGCTGTCAGATGTTGGATGGATCTGCTCCTAAACATGAACCTCAAGACGACAGGAGCTTGTCTTGTTTGCTACTGTATCACCACATCCAGGACAGATCTGAGAACACAGTATCCGTGGGCACTTGTTGATAAATGATTGCGGGAAAAGATGCATCCTGGAAATTTCCTGGATTCAGAGCAACGCAGGCGTGAAGGATGCTGTGGATAATGGAGTATTTGGTGTCGAGTTTGACTTTGTTGTTTGGGGAAGAGATTTGAAAGATGCAGTTGAAAGCAAGGCCCACAACCATCTGGGCCTGAGCTGAAGAAGATAAGGGCAAGCACCACAGTAGTCCTACATGGCAGAAAAGGACCAGCTTCGGAGCTCAGGCTGGGAGATACACCTTACAGCAGAGACTGACAGGAGTCAAGGTGGCACCAAGAGGTAGATAGAAGCCAGAAGGTAGCCCGGCTACTGTATGAAATGAGGCAGGTGCAGTGGGACTGGAGTGAGCACTGGAGATGGGGATCTTGCCTGAGTTCCTCTAGACAAGGCAAGGAAAACAGAGGAAGAAAGCTGTCCTAACAGACAAAGCCCCCAAGCCTGAATGGGAAGCAGAGTGTCAGCTACTATGATACAGGCTAGGATATTTCTGGGGGTGCATATGGATGGTCACAGGGGAGAGTGGGGATATGAAAAGAGGATCCCCACACAGTCAGTGTGGGCATGGCTTGCTCCCACAGGGAAGGCCAGGGGACACTGATAACATGAAATAGCCCTGGGATGCAAAGGAGACCTGTGAATTCAGAAGTTTTACAGCTATGGCTTGAGTTTGTTTAAGATGGAACTTCAAGTACGATGGTGGGCCTGGGATCACACCCGCAAAGATGCTAGCTAGTTTTCCTGGCGATTCTGGTGTGCCCAAGAGGAGGAATATTTTCCTTCTGGATCTCACATTTGTTTTCTCCACCTCCTTCCCCCAGATGTCACCAGGCATCTGCTATATCCCATGGCTGCCAGTTGAAGCATGGGCTCCAAGAACATATTGTTGCTGTGCTAAATTTGGTGGGTTTGGGGCTGGGGCTGAGATATTCTTGTACATCCTGACTTTCAGATTCTATAAAACAGGGCCCCAAGGGGCCTTGGGATGGGATAAATCTGACCCTCTGCTTCAGGAGACACGCCCACTTGGGGTAGACAGCATATAGAACAGGAAAACAGTTGTTCCCAGACACACTTCCATCAGAGGGCCGGTCCCCTCCATGGGAATGCCAACCTCAGGGCAAGCTTTGCTTTCTTTGAGTGTTAATGTGTGAAAGGAAGGGAGCTCCATCTCTGAACCTTGACTTCCCCCCTGGAAGTTGATAATGGAGGCCTCCACCAGGTTCAGCTTTGGGTATTTTGGACGACTGGAGTACTGTGTAGATATTTTTATGCCACCATGTGGTGTTTGCAGTACAGCTTCCTCGGCTGAGATATACTTGACTCTGTGGCTTGAAATCTGAGATGGGAAATACGATCTGAATGAATTTTTGACCTGGGGTTCAGTGGGGGACTTGGTACGATATTCTTGAATGCATTGTTCTGGCCATTTCAGGGGTTTCTGGAGGTAACAGCTGAGCCACCCACCCATGGCTGCTGGTACTGAAGGGGAATGGCTGGAAGTGGGGAGACCACACCATTCATGCTGGGCTCTGTCTATCCCTTGAAAGGCCCATAGGCTTGGCATGTTAGCCTAGTTGGACAAGTGGAGAAGAGCAGCTAGAATCATGGCACGTAGCAATCCCCCTGTCTGCTGTCTGTGCAGAGTGTTGGCTTCTATGTGTATGTACCTGCTGGTTTAGCCTTGTCAAGCACACTGGGTTACTGACATTCAGAAGGCCACAGCAAAGAGGAGTAGAAACACTAATGGTGCTGTCTACATAGAGTAAGCCAGTCAATAGGGTGCCTATTTGTGTCTGAGAGTGGCACTCCAGCTGGGCATGCACTGGGGCATACGGGGTGGGTGGGTAGATATATTTGTGCAAAGACAAATGTGTTCCTATTACTTTTTGTGGGATTATTGGTGGATGGAGCGGTGTTGGGTTCCTGGTTTGCCTAGTTCCCCCAGGGAGCTCTTTTGTCCAGTGCACAGACTTGCACAACTATCACAGTAGCCCCAAACACCCTGTCTCAGTCTCTGAACAGCAGAGGATCACTGCTTCTGGAATGCTGAACCATGACCTCTACTTTCTCAGTTATGTTTCCCAGGGTTTGTTGTCTTCAAGTTGATGGAAGGAAGTGTAGGAAAGCTCCCTCGTATGGCTTCCTCATTCAGGAACCTTCGGGCCTCAGGGTTATCTGGGCCTTAGGGTTACCTCTGTTCTCTTCTCTTGGGCATGCACTGTGACAGTCCCTGGTTGCAGAGCTTTAGAGGACAGGCAGAGTGACAGATGGATTACTTTGTGTATTCATAGTATTTGTTCCTTAAACAATAACAAAGGGGCTTGTGTTGTCTAAAATCCTCCCTTTAGGTTAGCTGCCCACAGAACTTCCCTCTCTTTGTTTCCAAACACCAACCCCCCTAGTTTTGTCCCCAGTGCTGCAACAGAACACCAGTTGCAGTGTTCCCTCATCCCTGCCCACACCTCCTGTGGATTCTCATAGACCACCCCTCCTAACCTCTCTTTCCCGACCAGTCATTTTGTCTCAGCCCCCCACTCCAGCAGTCAGCTCTGCTAAACGACAGGGCATGCCTGCCAGAAAACCAGGTAGGCTGCCCACAGACTTTCTCCTCTCTCTCTCTGTTCCCTTAGACCTAAACCCCCAATCACATCCCTAGTTCTGCAATGGAACATCATCTGTAGCCTTCCCTCAGCCCTGCCCAACAGCTCCTGTGGATCCTACAAACCATCCCCTCATGCCTCCCTCCTCCCAGCTTTTTGCTTTGTTCCAGCCCCAAGAACCATTCCTCCCAAGGCAACAAGTAGGCTGAAGGCAGACCCGCACCTCTCTTACTGCTCCTGAGATCCAACACCCCAAGACTCATGCCCAGCCTTGTAGCAGGAAGTCTGCTGTGGTCTCCCTTTCCTCTATGACCCCATCCCCAACAGATCACAAAGACCTTCTACCCCAGCCTTTGCTCCCCCAGCTCAGCTTAGTACCCCAGCCTCCAACACCAGCAGGCATTTTCTGTGATCACAGCAGCTGAGCAGGCCAGGAAAGCCGGCAACACACAGTCATCCCGCTCTCCAAAACCCCAGCGAGGATCTAACACGTTTAACCCATGTCAGAACTCTACCACATGTCCCACGCACAAGCATCGTACCTTGAAGTTTTCCTGAACACGTATATTAGTTACTTTTCTGTTGCTGTGAGAAAACAACCATGTCCAAAAGTAGTCCAAGGAAGGAATGGTTTATTTTAGATTACAGTACCAGGGGACTGGAGTCCACAATAAAGGTGGGGAAGGCAAGGTCTTGTAGCAGGAGCAGAAACTGGGTGATCACGTATCCACCTGCACTCAGGAAGTAGAGCAAGGGCAGGAAGTGGGACAAGATTATACACACACTGCCAGTGGCATCCTTCCTCCGGGAGGCAGCAGTTCCTAAAGGTTCCATCACTTCCTCCAAATACTGCCACCAGCTGAGGACCAAGTGATCAGATACACCATGGAGCCCATGGAGGATGCTTCTCATCTAAACCACAACGAAGATGCTTGACATATTCTCTTCATTTCATCCAAATCCTCCCTTCCCTTTCCTGTGGAAACTCACTTCAACCTCTACACAGGCCACCCAGCAGTCAAGCATGGGTCCCACCATATCTGTCACCAGCTCTTTCTACCAAGAGCTTTTAAACCCCTTGTGAGCCACAGCAAGGATCTAATGTCATCTGATCTTTTTTTCCTAGAAATTCAATCCAAGAAAATGAAATATTCTTTGCCTAGCTAGAATTTCCATGTCTCATTGTGTGCTGATGAACTAAAAATATACCATTGTTTTGAGGAAAACTCCCTATTTCAGGTCTTGAACATAGTACAGGGAGTGTGTGCAAGAACACCCCAGAGTCAGTTTGAAAGCATAAAAGGAAGGACCTTTAGGAGCCTGCGAAGTAGGTGCGAGATCCTAGGTAAGCATCTTTTTTGATCCTAGAAACGGTATGACACCAATGAAAAAAGTAGTATCTACGACAGTTGAGCCCATGCCATTGACCAGTGCCTGACCCTTACAGTTTAGAACTTCAAAGCCTGCCTCTAGGTCTCACTCAACTCTACATGGAACACACAGATTTCTAGCAAGTAACGAGTCCTTGATACCTGACTAGTTTTGGTCTGTTACATCAGCAGCCACTATGTCTGAGTTGCTGAACCCATATCAATCATTGGCATGGACTAGAAGTAAACTCATAGAAAAGGCCATATTGCAATGACAAGATCACTCTAAATCTTAGTATCCAAATATGCTGATATTTTTTTTACTCATTCTACATTTATGCTGTGGGACATCTAGGGGAAAGGCATGTCTTGCCCAGATGTTCCTTGTTTGGGACATTGACAGAGGGAAGGCCTAGGTCCTTCTGTAGTCATATTGCTATCAACTATCATAACCATCACTTTTACCTATAGGATAAAGATGAACTTCACATAGAGTCAGAAGATTTATCTTGGTCCTGGTTCCACTAGTCAATAACTATGTCATCTACTACTACAAAATGTCTCCTCAGCCTCTGTCTCCTCATCTATGAAATGAAAAGATGAGGTCACCGAGAATTTCTAAGGCCACTCACACCTAAAAGCAGACATGTTTCCCAGAAGGGAAAAGGAATTGTTGAGTGTTGAATATGGATTGTCTACAGTCCTTTGACTGTAGACAAAACTATGCTCACCTTTCAGAAGGCATGCTGGGGGAAGATAGCTCACTCAAGATCACAAACAATTGGCAGCAGATGTAGTCTTTGAATCCAGGACCATTGTATTATAAAATTATAAAGTGTGTGTGTGTGTGTGTGTGTGTGTGTGTGCGCGCGCGCACGTGCGCGCACAGGCACGCGTGCTCCATTCCAACATCTGTGATCTGGTGCTGTACAGGGAGGAAAGTGGAGAGAAAAAGAGCACAGAATGAGCCAAGGGAGTCAGGCACCATGGGGTAACCTTAGGGAATAAACAAAAACCATGCTTTCATTTTTTTGTGATCCAACTTTTGCTTTGGTAACTGCAATATTTAGCACACACTAAGTGCTGGGCCCTGGACAAGGTGCTGGATACACTAATACTAATTACACTTGGGAAGGAATGAGGACACATCAATTATGAAGATGGAAAACACTTTATAGGTTTCAAGAGGCAAAGATTTATTTGAATGTATTACAAAAAGGAAAAGCTAGTCATCATATAAGCAATGAGAGGGCTGGGAAAGAACAGCTGTGGCCATCTGATGCATGCTTTCAAGGAAGGAGAAGATGGAGAGAACGCCTACACTGGCACCTTCCTGCCACTCTTGAGATAATGACTTAATCTTTTCTTTTGCTTTCAAAATCTTCTGCCCTGGATTCCAATTCAAAGAATTAGAAAACTGGGGCTTTAACCAGTCTTGCCTCACTGCAGCCCTTGATGGGAGAGGGAAGAGATGATGCTATCTCTGTCAGTAAACAAATCTGGATAGTTTTAGGACTCACAGCCTCTATGACATGGGACAAACATCAAAAGTCTGCGAAGCTGTCAAGTCTTGGCCCCAAATGGCCAGCACAGTGCCCTAGTTCCAGATGGAAGGGTCAGGACCGTCTCCTGAATGTGATGTGAACTTTCTTGAAATAAGCTAGGAAAAAAGCCTTCTTCAGATGGAGAAAAAATAGAAGGCATCCACCTCCTAATGAGCACAGTTTACAGGATGGAGACCAGACAGGTAGGCTATGCCAGGGAGCTTCATCTAATGGTAAAGCACTGAAAGTCTCTGAAGGCAGACAGTGGTAGAATTGGATGATCACTGTTTTAGAGACTCCATTGTGGACATTCAAAAGAGATGGAAGAGATAAACAAAGACCAGCGAGATGAATTAATCATCATTCAGGGGCCAGACAATGAGAACTTGATAGAGCAGTGGTCATGAGGACAAAGATGAAGAGAACAGTTTGGGATACAATGCAGAGGTGAAGGCGGAGCCATTTGTGGGATATAAGGGTGAAAGCAACCCACCATGCTTGAAGCTTGTCTGGGTGACAGGATGGTGGGACAGTCACTGAAATGAGTACTTGGAAAGAGGAATGTGTTTGGGGGGATAAATTACATGGGAACTGCTATATTTGATTTCTCACAAGTCAATGTGTCCAGGTGTGAAGAGAGTTTGGGACACTGGTGAGGTGTGTGTTGGTACCCTACCAGTGGTGATCCTGAGTTCAGGATAAGGAGCTGAATCTGGAGAGCTGTGACTCAGAGGGGCTCCCATTTCATCTGGCCTTTGAATGCCTGGCTCCAGAGGAGCCTGACCACAGAAATCTATTGGGGATGTGCAAATCTCACCGGAAGTAAATGTTTCCGTTCTACAGTGTCCTCAAGCAGAATTTCCCTAGAGACTCTCCGAAGCACACTGAAAATTGACCTTTAGTTTCCTTTCCTCTAGGTCCCAAAGTTGAGGGGAAATCACAAAAGTTGGGTGGACTTTCTTCTCTGCTCTTTGAGTGTAGTAAAATTCCTTGTGATGGGGTTTCAGACAAGAAAGCGTTTAAACTAGGGCTTTGGAGAATTGTGAAGCCAGGTGAAACCAGGCTCGCCTTTGTCCAACCAGTGCACACTCTGGGCCGAGATGAATGCCCAATGACACACAATTAGGAATAGCAATCTATTGAGGAGCAGGTGTGGGGACAGGGAACCATTGCCTCACAGGCTTGTGCTATCTAGGATTTGAACTTTCAATGCTACCCGGTCTCAAACTCAAAGAGATACCCACCCAAGGATTCCCCCTGGACACAACCATGTAGTTTAGTGATGTCACAACACCACCAGCAGTTCCTGCAGCTCCAAGCAGATGTACCTATCAAGCACTGGTCCAATTGCAGTATACCTGGGCCTGACAGATGCAAGACTCTGAGTTTTATCTCAACTTCTGTGGAAGGAAGGGAGGGAGGGAGAGAGGGAGGGATGGAGGGAGAGAACAACTAAGATCTCCCTGAGTTCATATTTACCATCAGCCGCAGAGTCCAGCTATTTCCTATTTAGTTTTCTTCTTGTAATTTCATATTTGTATACAATGCATCTTAATCATATTTACTCCCTGTGACTCTCTCTTACCTTCCCACCCTCGCTGACTTTACTCTCGTCATTCAACTGGTCCCCAACTACTTTTGTGTCCCTTCCACCCTCCCTCACTCTCTTTCTTTCTGGTTAACATCTTGTGTAGTAATCATAGCTGCTGGCTGCATCTTTCTGTTAGCAACAGTCAAGGCACATCTTGGAAACAGGGATTCACAACATTCTTCTCTGAGGCTCTTGCCACTCCGTCTCTCACCCAGTGTTCTCTGGACCTCAGAGGGGCTGCTTGAGTTCTGAATTGTTTCCATGGCATATCTCAGCTTCTGGCAGACTTTGGGATGCCAGTCCTCACCGTGTTTAGAATTTTGGTTTTGAACTGTTTGTTTGGGTGGCACTGAGGAATTGAACCTAGGACCTCATGCATGTGAGGCAATCACTCTACCACTGAGCTACAACCCCAGCCTTAATTATATTGTCTGTCCTGATCTACTAGAACAGAGACTCTTTGCAGGATAAAATATTTAGCTGTGTCTGATTCCTGTGTCTCACATTCAAGTTGTCCATCTTAAACCCTCCTTACACTGGTAGAATGGAGGGCTAAATCCAACACTCAGTCTATAGTGTTTTAGAAGGAATATGACCAACCCTGATTTTCTTTAAAATTCAAATGAGACCAAGGAGACATTTGCATTATTTCATATTCAAAGCTGACTGTTGACACATTTAATCTTGCTAAACTCACCAAGTGTGGCGGCTTTCTCCTACCAGTGGGGTTGCATAATCTTCCAGGCACACATTTGAAGCACCAAGCTAACCTTCGCGCATGGCAGCTATGGAGCCGTAATTGCGAGGAGGTGTCCCTGAAGGGCTGGTGGAGCCAGGCCATCTGCTGCAGCATCAGGGACAGCCAGGGGCGAGGATGCAGGGACTCCAATAATGGCTCATCTGCCAATTTGTTCTCCCCACACCAGCTGAGTAGGCTCCAGGCTTGGCAGTCAGGAGCTGTAGTCTGAATGGAAAGGTCACCAGCATAGCGACCAGACAGCCCTGTGCTGAAGGGGTAGTTGCAGGTTTATCTTACAAGCAGGGAAATGGAAGATAGTGGGGCATGGAAGTGTTCACAAGGCAGGCAGCTGCGTATCCACCTTTTGTGGCAGGCTGTGACTAGCATAGCTCCTGGAACACACTGCACTTGGCGTCACCTCTGTGCTCTCCCAAACGTAGATTTCAGCACAGCAGTGCCTTCTCCCTCTGGGTGACCTGGGGACTGAATTTTTGCCATTCATTATGAGTACTGGGTACTGAACTCGGGTCCTCTGGAAGAGAAGCAAGTGTCCTGAACTGCTGAGCCATCTCTCCAGCCCCAGCTTTAGTGAGGGGGTAATGATGTGCAGTCTGCTTCCAGATGTCTGATGGAGGACAGGGAATGAGAAGGATCTGATGAGGTCATGAGTCCAGCAGATAGCCCAGCAAAAGCTTGGCCAGCCACAGGGGTGCCTAGTCCTGCCCAGGCTTCTTGAGAAGTAGGTGTCTTTAGTATGCCAGCTTTCTGCTCCAAGACCAGCAGCAACGGACAGAATTACCCTACCTCAGCTGCCACAGGGTAGCTGATTCATCAAGCCCAGATAGAGGATAACTTCTCTGCTCCCACCTCCAAGGGTTAGGGCAATGAATGCTCTGTCCTTTGAGACAAGTATTCATCCAAGATACAGGTTGACCAGGAGGCCAGAAAAGGAGGTGAATGTACCAAGTAGCATCATCTCTTTGTTGTATAAGTTCCAGTACTGATGCAAGACGAGGACCTTGGTCCTGCCTCAACTTGGTTGCCATGTTTTGTTCAAGACCATGGGAGGCCTGCCCCTTTCTGAATGGAGACAGAGGATGAGTGGATGGGAGGAGGTAGATGAGAAAGAGGGGATGCAGGGAGAGGAGGAGAGAGAAGGGAAACTCCAGTCAGTCTGTAAAATAAATGGGAAAAAATGTCATTTAAATAAAAGAAAAGAAAAGAAAAGCCCCTGACCTAGAAGTACAAGCCAGGAATGAGAAAACACCTATCAAGCACCCTGCTTACAATAATTGCTGTCATTACAAAGAAAACAGAAACAAAAACAAAACAACCAGTGATCCCTTGTGCTCAGAGAACTTAATGCCCTGCCCCACACTGCACCTGCTCTTGGGCCTCTGTCTGTCTCCAAGGTGGATTTTTCCCCCATTCAACATGGCACAGTGCTTCACCAGATGTTTGCATCTGCACAGTTTGCCTTTTTCAGGTATGAAAGAACTGAACAAACACATGTGCCTCCCCCTTTTTTTTCAAGGATGCCATGAGCTAAATTTAGAGATCACTCACTCTTCACCTACCTTCCTTCTTCTCTTTTATGTACATTCAGTAAGCTCTTTTCAAATCTTTATCTTTCCTTCACAACTCATGGGTAAGCTGCTTCTAATCCACTTGAGGGAAAGAGAATGAATAACAGAATTTAAATATTTGGTGTCTACAATGCTGCTTGATATAGAGAGTGTGTGTTCAGGGAGAGAGGTTCGCTGATTGAGAGGATAGTGTGATGAGCAGACAGATGTGCAGGCTCCATCCTCGAGGGGAGTGTGAGGCTCATAGTTCACACGATGTGATCAGTGGGGCTTGTAGGAGCATGATGTGTGTGACATCGGCTTTTCCCCATCCTGGAATGCCTGGAACACCATAGATAGTTTCATTCCTTATACTTTTTCTTACCTATTCAACTTGAAACCTCTTAGCAAATGTGCAAAGGGGAAGAAGGAGGAAGGGGTCACACTCTAGCTGGTTTCAGATGTTACTGCTTTGATAAACCCTATGATAAAGTCTCTTCTTTGGGGCAGATGTGACAGGGATGGAGACACCATGCCTGCATCATGCTATCTGCTAGCACCAAGCCAAAGGGCATTATTGTGGTTGTTATGGTGGTGGCATTTTGTTTGTTTGTCTGGTTTGGTTTTTTGTTTCTTTGTTTGTTTTGGTCAATTTGACACAAGCTAGAGTTATATGCTTAAGTGATTGGCCAAGCCGTGATTTAAATAATATAGTTTCTGTGTGGTTATTTTGAGTCTGGGCAGCTTGGAACAAATGAGCAGCCTCCCCCAGCACCTCTCTCTAGTGAATGTCTTTCTAAGAGATAAAGCACAGGCTGCTCTTCCAAAGGACCTTGTTTGAGACCCAGTACTTACATGGAAGCTCACAGCTGTCTATAATTCCAGTTTCAGGCATCTGATTCCTTCTTCTGGAGTCCACAGACAACAGGCATGCATATGGTATGCAGAAATACATACAGGCAAAACAGCCACATACATAAGAGAGAGAGAGAGAGAGAGAGAGAGAGAGAGAGAGAGAGAGAGAGAACAGTGAGAGGGAGAGAGGGAGGGAGGGAGAGAGAAAGAGATGCATACCTGTAATCCCATTACTTGGGAAGCTAAGACCGAAAGATTCTTATGAGTTTGCTTTGTGACTAGCCAGGACTACACAGTAAGACCCTGCCTCACTTAAAAAGAAAAAGAAAAGAAAAAAACAGGCATACAGAGACCCAAAGAAGCTGGAGGCAGAGTGGTGATGTGTTGGTACCCCAAGGAACAACAACAGCAATTGGTGACCACCAGCAGCTAGGTCCCACAGTGTCCTTGATCTGGAAGCAAAGAGAGACAAACACTCAGGCTCAGACAGCTTTTTCCTCTTCAACTCTGTCCTAGACCTCAGCCCAGGAGATGCTGACACCCATACTCAGGATGAGCTTTTCGTTGTTAAATCTCTCAGTAAAAGGCCTCACAGATATAGCGGCAGTGAGTCTGCCGGATGCTTCTGTATCCAGCTGAAATGAAAGTGAAAATTAGCCCCTGAAATGCCCGTGGAGTGACGGCATAGAGTTGGATCTCACTTCTCTGGAACCCTCCCAGGGTGGATAGTCTCTGGTTCTCTGTTGTTCCTGTACTTAGGGCAGGTGATCAGCTTTAAATACTAACTCCTCCAGATGACAGAGCTCTTCCTCCCTGCTCCCAGGTCCCGTGTGTTGGTCTATTTACTTAAAGGTAGCTCACAAGGCCAACAAGACCCAGACCGAAAAGACCCCCATATTTGAAGAATTTCAGCATATGAAAACTAAGTCTCAGATCCCTTGGGCTGATCCCCACTAGTTGGGCTGAGCTCATGGAGCCCTTCCTGCAGCAGTCTTCCTAAGAAGCCTAGGCAGCTACCCCCTCCCTGGGTGGTCCCCTGTAGGAGGGAACAGAGGGGCAGGTGTCTCTGGTCTGGAGAGGAGGCGGAGAAGAACTCACTTCGCCTGGCTTTCAGTGCCCCCTCCACCTGCGCCTCTGGAGCAGCAGCCTCCAGATCGCAGTACACAGCATTCTCGGTTCAGGCTCCTTGCCAGGCTGAGTAGGTAGTGAGCAGGTGCAAGGGAAGAGCTGTTACTGTCTCAGACAGTTTTTGTTCTCATGGGATGCATTGTGCCCAGTGATCATCCTGCCTCTGCCTCTACCAGTGGAAGACCTGGAGCAGAACTCACGTGAGCCCCATTTGCCAGGAGCTGTGTGAATGCAGAGGAGGGGGTCTTTGCTTCCTATGTCTCGCTAACCATGCTGGGTATCAAGACTTAGGTCACTTTGACTGACCCATAGAAAGGGCACCTTTACCTTGCATCTACACTGACCTGCTCCCAGATACAGTGGAAGGAATCTTCTTTGTCTGTATCTTTAAAAGACACATCTCTCAGCCAGGACAATGTTCTCTGTTTATGCATATATAGACTAGAAGCTTTTGTGGGCTCTCGTCCACCTCTACAAGATACCCCCCCCCTGCCTTTTGTTGGATCTTTGTTTAATAGTGTGTGTGTGTGTGTGTTGAGATAAATAAGAAGAAAAATGAAATTTCACTGTGCTACAAAGTTTGACTTTCAATCTTGGCTCAAATTTTTCATTCCAAAGATGAGAATTTGATGTTTCTGTGCTCCATTGTATTCTAAGGCACCTCTGTCCTCACTCAGGACAACAAGGTTCCAATTAATCTGTTGCTGATTAAAATAAAATACTATTCTACCACACAATCTAGTCTGACTTTAATATACAAAATTCACCGCACCACAAGTCATGACTAATTATCACAGAAATGTTTATTGGGTATCTACTATATAGTTTACGGTAGATCATATGCTGGGGTCTTGGGGGGAAAGGGGAGAGATAACAGAAAGATGAACAAGACAATTTCTATTCTCATACACTATCCTAAAAGCAGTAAAATGCAAAGGCATTGCTATAATTCAAGACTGAGTATAAAGGCAATGAGATAAATTATAGAGTGCTCATAGGAAAATAAAGGCATTAAAAGAATAGCTGGCGTATAGTGGAGAAGATAGACAACCCAATCTCCTGCCTAGATAACCCAGGGTAAGGTACCAAAGAGCCATTAAAACCAACAAGTAAGTTTAGGAAGGTGATTGAGCATAATGCACAAAGCATCCAGGGGGCTTTCTCCATGCCAGCAACAGCCAATTACCAAATGTCCTGGGAGGAAAAGCTTCCCTCGTGTCTGCAACCAAAACTATAATAAAGTGAACAACAAATCTTACAAGAAATATTCAAGACCTGTTCAGAAAAAGCCATAAAACTGTATCAAAGGATATAAAAAAGTATTGAATAAATGAAAAGATGCCTCCTATTGTTACCCTGAAAGATGCAATATTGCAGGGAATGACAACTCTCTCTGAATTAACTTACTGTGCAGTGTAATCCCACTCAAAAGTCCAATAGACTTACTTTGATTTCATAAGAGAATTCCAGCTTTGTGTTGGATAAGAAAACACACAGTAAGAAGCAAGAAAGGGGGGTTGGGTGAAAAAGAATAAAGACAGAAAATAAGGGAGTGGGGTAATTTTGTTTGTTTTGTTTGCTTTTATAATATATTATAACATAGTCTGAAGTTAAAATTCTTAACCAGTATGATATTCATGCCAAACTAGATAAAACTGATGCATATAGTGTATTGCAGAAATTGCCACATCTTTGTATGGCTGCTTGGACCTGACTGGGAATGAAGAACAGACAAATGGACGTGTAGACAGAAAACTGGGATCAGGTAGTGTAACATGAGTGTCCTGCTTGTTGGGGTTACTGTCCCTCCTGGTACCCCACAGCCGACAAGCCCCAAAGAAAATCACACAGAGAGTCTACATTGAGTTATACACTGATTGGCCCATTAGCTCAGTCTTCCTACCAGCTCCCATAACTTATATTAA
>JAQHUG010000001.1:16577838-16595413 GCA_028555095.1 Dicrostonyx torquatus | reverse complement strand
CCATTGTCAGCCACATGGCCAGTACCTTTTCTCAGCTGGGCTGCTACATGTTGCCTCCTTGGAGATCTGTGCAGGAATCCCAGGGAAGCTTCCTGCTTCCCAAATCTCCTGTTATCACCTCTACTTCCTGTCTGGTTTTCCTGCCTATGTTCCCTAACCTGGCCAATCAGCATTTATTTAAAACATGATTGACAGGATACAGAATTGTCCTGCACCAAGGTAGTCTGGGCTTTCAACTTGTACCCCAAACCTCAGAGTGTTTATTATGTAGGGTTGAACATGGGGCTGGGGTTATTGGGGGTTATTACACACAGATAAGCAAGGAGGCAGGGTGATGGTACACAGCTGTATCAAGGAGAGGAGAAAGGAACAGTCTTCAGTTTGGTAAGCTATGGTGGGCATTTTATACACACATTGTCAACAGCCACATGGTCCCCTGAAGAAGGCGTGGCAATTCTCTGAGTTCAAGACTATGGGGCACTTGGCATGATGGTGCCCACGTCAACAGCACACAGTCACTCAACTTTTTTCACTCCCCACATCCATCCACACACAACAGATCAATATGTGATAAGAGGGACACTTTGTTTAGAAGAATCCACAGCCCCTGTGAATGCCGTTGTCCTTGGACACATTCTTCTTTTCTCTGAGGAAGGTACAGTTCAGAGTGAGAAATCTCCCGTTAGAGGCAGAGAAAACAGATTTTAACTTCATCTTTATTAGCAATACCTCTGTATGCTATTTTAAAGGGGAGGGAATACAACCCCTGTCTGTTTTCCTCATGGGACTATGAGAACAAACAAGACCATCTGTATATAGCCAGCTCGTAAGTTATAATTTCTCAGGATGCTAGGCATGAAGACTCCTGGGTTTAAAATAAACAAGCACTTGTGTGTCCAGGGACCAACACCACCACTGCAAAACCTTGCACACGTGTTCTTACATGTTCCTCCAATAGGAGACCAGAGTGGAGGAGGATGGGAGGGGTGGAGACATCTTTCTTGATGAAGGTCTTGCTTCCTGAGTTCATTAACCAAAGTGGTGTCTCAGTAAGGGGCAGAGGTGGTAGCTACTTTGCCCCTACGAACCTAGCTCTGGAGTGGCAGACTCTTCTTGCCTGGACAGGCCCCATCATGTTTTCAAAGTCAGTCAGGAGCCTTAATTCTTCTGTTATTTACCTGTCCATTCTCTGTTTCATTATCTGAAAGATTTAGAGCCAGTTCCACCCTCTTGACTGATGGTCAGCCTTGTATGGAAAACATTAAATACTTAAACTTACATAATCTACACCTTTCTGATCATACCTGGGCACCAAACCTTGTGCTGAGGGCTTTTGATCATTTTTTTTCTTTTTAATTTTACTCAATCAACCTCATGAGGTTACCCTCATATAGTTACCCTGGCATTACAAGTCACAGAAACTGAAGCTTGCATCAAAGCTAAGGCCTTTCTCTGAAAAGAGTTCTTAATAGGACCTACGTCACTGTTTCTGAAAAACAGAAAGAGCCAAGTCAGCCCCAAAGCCCTATACCCATGTTTCAATGTGCTATATGGTGGCACACATCGTAGTGTTGGAAAGCACATTGCCCCTGGGATCTCCAGTGTGGCTATGCCATCTTCAGCCGTCTCATCTGACTGGTGACCCATTGCAATGGACTCTGAATGAGGAACAGACAGCCATGACCAGCACACAGCCATCGTTCTGTCTGTTGAACGTCTGAATGTATCTGCGGTGGCTTTGATGAGGTGTACAGGGGCTGGCCACCCCGGCCACTTCCAGTCATGGACTCTTTCATCACCAGCCTAGAACTTTGCTGAAGCTTAGGGTAGTGTGGCTTTGTCACAGCAGAATCTTGTTGTTTTTGATCATTTTGCTAAGACATTATGAGGTGTTACTCAGATGACAGAAAAGCCTGAAAATTGTTCCCCTCTGTCCTAATGCATCTCTAAAACATCACTTTCCCAGCACTCTCACGGCTTACACCTATTTTCTTAACATCCTGGCTGGTAACTGTATGAAAACCTCATAAAGGCTAATTCTAGGAGGTCTTCCATCTGTCGCAGCTGCCTACTCCAAGGCTGAGAAAGATGGTTACTGTCACCTTGGGTAAATTCTACATGCGTCCCTCTTTTTTGGCACATCTTTGGATCTGGAGTTCTTGGACTCAATACACACACACACACACACACACACAAATTCTATTCATTAGTTTTGAAATTTGCTTGGCTGAAACTTTCTAGAGAGCCTTGTACTGCACCTGCTGAATGGAAACACAATTCATTTCACTCGATTAAAGATGGAGAAAAGGAGGGGATAGGAGAAGATAGAAAAGGAGAGGAGGGAGAGATGGAGAGGATGAGAGAAGCAGATTCACTCATCTTTCAGCTCTGGAGAGAGTAGAGAAACAGCAGAACCATGGCAGGTGTTTGTACCCTGGTAAAGGGAGCTGCTGTCCCAAGTGCCCTGAGGCTTGATTTTCTAGTAGGGGATGAAAGAATCATGCTACAGTTTAGTGGTAGAGCATGTGCCTAGCATGAGCAAGGCCCGGGGCCCAATCTTCAGCAACACACATACGCACACACGCACACACATATATACACACCACACACATGTATGTTAACACACACACACACCACACATGCATGCATGAATGCAAACACAGCCCCCACAAGCATGCATGTGTACACACACACATACGCACATACACGCACACACCACACATGCATGCACACATGCAAACCACACACATACCACACACACATGTGCATACACACACACACACGTGCACATACCACTAGGAGACATGATACCCATAGCCATACCTTCTTTCTGAGTTGCTCTCCTCTCGAATTTGTCAGGCATGCTGTTAGGTTCCCAACAGAAGCATGCATGTTTAATGAAGGGTGTGAGAAGCCAGCTAGGTCATGGTCCATCCAAAGGCAAAGCCCATTGAAAGCCCAGGAATACAGCTTTAGACAGAGTGGTCAGGTTGGTACTAAGGGAGATTGGAGAATGATTCTGAGCCTAACCTGGCTCCATGGTCTAGTTCCTCTCATAGGGAGACGACAGAGAAAACTTACTCAGACGCCTGGGCTAGGTAAATAACAGAAGCAAGCATGAATCAAGGCAGTTTACCTACTTATGCCTGCAAGTAACAAAAAACTGTGGCGGTTATATTAAACAGGGAATGAGAGTTTGAGAGTAAGAGCTCAATGGCAGTGCCCAAGGCTAAGAATGCAGCCAGAGACCAGAAAAGTGTAAACTCAGAATGGGAAAATAGCCGGAAGTACCAGGGACAATCTCACTCTCCAGCTCTCTTCCCTGCATCTTGCAGCAGATGAGAGACAGACAGGTTTTCATGAAACAGTCGCTTCTGCTGCTTCCCCTACTGACTTTGGGTTAAATGGTCGTTTGAGATCAGATGCACCAAGAGCCTCAATGACTTGCCCTCTTAACCCTGAGGTTAACTAAAGGTCTACAAGCTGAGGTTAACTAAGGGTC
Organism: Dicrostonyx torquatus; assembly: GCA_028555095.1. Taxonomy (NCBI): domain Eukaryota; kingdom Metazoa; phylum Chordata; class Mammalia; order Rodentia; family Cricetidae; genus Dicrostonyx; species Dicrostonyx torquatus. The sequence continues at coordinate 16,591,911 of JAQHUG010000001.1, read as the reverse complement.
TAAAAGCTGAGGTTAACTAAGGGTCTACAAGCTGAGGTTAACTAAGGGTCTACAAGCTGAGGTTAACTAAGGGTCTTCCTTGGCCCCAGTTGTGCATGGCCAGGAGAAATGTCCACCCTGCAGCAGTGTGAGCTCCATGGTCCTCTTGGGGGCAGATTACACTTGCATGGCTCAACCAAGACATTGTAGTCAGCTGAGCAAGCTCCTGGTATGCTTCTTAACATGAGAAGCCCACCATGAGTGGAAACCTTGGGACCCTGCTGAATTTGGCAGGGTCAAAGGTATGCTGTCCACTGTGACTGTAGATACTTTCTAGGGACAGGCTGTTTCATGGACACATTTAGTGCCAGTGGTACAGAAGGGACAGCCACAAAACACTGTAGCCTATGCTGTATCACTGAGTTCTCACTCACAACCCATGCGGTAGGAGGAAGGGCAAGGGAAAGCTTTGCAGGGGCTAAAGTTCTTGCAGAGTAGGTAGGGGCAGAACAAACCGATGCTTTCTGTCATTTCTGAGGTCAGGCTGGCATGCCCTCAGACGCACCCACTGAATGTCCACTGGAAATGGTTACCATACAGGCGTCTTGAGTTGAAGGCTTCCTCTATGAGAACAGGCTTTGGGGATTGCGGCAAAGGCTTGCAGGGCCACTTACAGAACCTTTAAATGTTTGATGACAGGAAATGCAAACTGTGAACTAAAGCTGAAAGAATAATGACCCCTCTTCACACAGCCAGTGCCCAGCCCCAACAGTCAACAACTCATGGCCAGACCTGCCCCACACCCACTCCAACCACGTCCCCTCCATTGTTACTGAAAACTAAATGCTTGATTTCATAGCCTTCATTAAACACTTCAGCATTAATATAAAAATATTAATATATCCAAAATTTCATTGTTGCACATAACCTCAATAACTCTCCAACATTATCGAACATCTGATTCGTGTTTTAAAAAAAAAACAGTTGTTTCACAGATTCTATACTATTTTTATGAATTGTTTATTTGACTCGAGACCCAAACAAGACCCATACGTTATAAATGATGATATGGCTTTAAATTAGCTGTTGCACTATGGACCCCTCCTTCACTCATCTTTTCCATTTCCCCCTTCTGAAATCTTAAATGAACTGGGGTCATTTTGCCCCAGACTTGACCATGGTCTGGATTTTGCTAATTGTATCTCTCTGGTATAGTTTCACTTCTTCCCTTGTTCCTTAGAAAGAATCAGAGGAGACAACTTGACCCTCATCTACTCCTTGACTTTCCTGTTCACAAGTAAAAGGCATGGTGCATGCTTCTTTGTTATTTCAAAACGATAATTGAGTGACGAGGGCCTCCGCTCTCTGTCTTTGGGAAGCATTTCCAGAACAATCAGCTCGCATTCCTCCTCATGATTCTACACTGGGAGCCAGCCGACCTAGTTGTTCCGCTCTGTGTGGTATCTGCTGGGACCAAACCACTCGTGATCGCTCTGTCACTCATTTGTCTTGTATTCAGTAAGTAGCATAGGGCATGTGGGGTTAATGTCCCCACTTGTACAACACTGTGATTTCTCATAGCATGGTAGCATCCATGTACCCAGGCTTTTGTTAAGGCAGCCAGGTTCTGAGAGCAAGTGGGGGATATGCAGATGCCTCAGGTCTCAGTCCCAGAGGTCACATGGTGTCACTGCCACCACATTCCCTGATGGACACAGGGACATGACACTATGGACTTAAGGAAGGGAGACACAAACACCACCTCTCTGGAGGAGTGGCAAAGACTTCCAATCATTTATACATCTAGTGCCTTTCAATGGTCAGCAATTAAGACTGATTTTTTTCTTTCTTTAGTGTTTTCCTTGGTGTTATTATAAATATGCACATATGTGCATACATATATAATCATATATATGATTCTTTAAGATTTTCTTTTTTAATTATGTGCATATGTGTCTGTGGCTATGTGCATGTAAGTATAGCCCCCTCAGAGGCCAAAAGAGGTAGGACACCAGATCTGTCTGCTGTAGCTACCACCAGATGAGGGAGAACCAAACTCAGATCCTCTATAAGAATAGTATACTCTCTCAACCATTGAGCCATCCCTATATTTGATCTGTTTTACTCCTTTGTGGTTATTTCCCTTGTAGATGCACAAATTGTTTCCCATTTGGCCAATAGGGGATTGGTTGTTTGAGTTTTCTTATGAGTATTTTTTAACATAGCTAAGTTGGTTCTCTATTTCCTTGATTTCTGCGTAAGAGTGTGCTCTGGCTCCTCTGATAGAGTCCCAGCCCCAAATAGAGATCCCTGATTCCTTTAGTGGGAAACCTGCAGGCTACAATCTGAGCGCTAGAGATACTCGCTACTCTTTGCTTAGTCATTTTTTCCTAGATGTTCTCTCAGGAGAAGGCTAGGGAAGATGGTTTAAATATTTTATCCTCACTCCTCTCTTGTATTTGACTTACTGTGACATCTGCACCACCTACTCCATGGCTTCCAGAACATCAGATATTTTTCTATGTTTAGAATAATATATGAGCTGGGTTTAGTGGCACTAGCCTGTCATCGCAGACATTTAGGAGCCTGAGGCAGAATGATTGCACACTCAATGTCTGCCTGGGTGACAGAGCTAGTTCAAGCGTGGGCAGGACTGCCGAGATAACTCTGCCTCAAAACTCCAAAAGGAGTAAAAGGCTTGGGATATACCTCATGGGTAAAGCACTTGCCTTCTAATTCAAGGCTCACTCTCTAGTGTAGAAAGAGAGAATGATGCTGACGCTGGGTGGGGCGTCTGTGCCACACTGACATCAGAAGATGATCTGGAGACCGCTGCATGCTGAGACTTCACGTGCACTTTAGAAACTATTCCACTTTAACAGGTTTAACATAGCCTGACAATCCTGGCCCAAGGGCTACGTTTGACTGCATATGGCCAAGGGGAGCTATGAAAGCAACCCAACATGAAATTACAAACTCCAAATGCATTTAAGGCATTCTGAAAGGACATTATTCTGTGTGAGCTCCATAGATGATAGTACTGTGGCATCATGTCAAAACGCTGGACAAGCCTGGAAGGCTTACACACCTGGATCAGTGGTCGGGTACGCATTTCATTGTTTTTCACTTTCTAGAGCTAACACCGCAACCTTTCTGCCTGTTAGTTTCCAGCTGGCTTGTACCAATCAACGGAGTCCTCTTAAACTGTCCCAGCTAGAAGAAATCCAGAAAAAAGCCTCTAGTTACTGATGGAAGAGAAGGTCTCTCTTCAACCCATACAACGTTTGACTGTGAACTGTGTAGCTGTCGCCACCATTTTGTTAAAGGGGATCACTTAGCAATGACAATATTTTTTTTCTACCTTTCCATTCACTGGGTGTCAGTTTCATCCTTTGCTAGGTGGCCTTTCTTAATATGTCTCTCTCACCATGACTGATCTAGGTGTCTCCCAATAGTGAAACTACACAATATTTCACTGCATGTAATATTTCATTGTATAAATAATCAGATTTTGCCTGTGGTAGGCATTGTAGTCACTTCTCTTGGAAATGTGCTCAGAGGGAAATTACTGAATCGTATGGAAAATATATGATTTTTTAGAAGCTACCATACTGGTTTCCACATCAGCAATGCCATTTCATAATCCAGCCGCTGTGGGAGTTCTGATTTCTCCACATCGTCCCTGACACTGCTTATATTCTGATTTTAGAGGCAGTCGCTTTTCATTGTTATTATAGCCATCCTCACAGCACGAATCATGTGATTCTTTTCCGTCTTTGATGATTTGCTCCCAGGCCAGGCAAATGCGCCAGGAGGTGAGACCTTAGACATCAGCTGGTAAAGCACGGGGATCTAAAGTCGAGCCCCCAGTGAGCATGGAATTGACGGATAGGATTATTCCTGAAATGCTAAAAGAACAAACTAACGAGCAACATATCCACAGTGAACCCCTTTCCTCACCAGAAAATAAATACTCTCCAAAAACTCGGCTCACGTGGACTGAGTGGGAATCTGAAATCGGGTTGTTATGAAGCGGGCAAACAGTGCAGGGGAGGGTAAGTAGGAAGGATAGGTAGTGGGGTAGCTCCTTAGCAATTCTCACAGGGTGCCTGATCAAAGCGCCCTCTAGTAATTGCTGTCTATTGCTGTAATAAAACACTGACCAAAAACCAACTCAGGCAAAAAGGGCTTATTTCACCTAACATTTTATAGCCCATCATCAAAGGAAGACAAGATAAAAAAGTAAAGAAGAGACCTGGGGAGTGTTGCTTCCTGGCTTGCTTCCTCTGGGTTGCTAAGCTAGATTTCTTATGCAGCCCATGCCCACCTGCCTAGGGCTGCACAGCTCACAGCGGGCTGAGCCCACCTACATCAGTTAACAACTAGGAAAACGTCTCATAGGTGTGACCACAGGCCAGTAAGATAGAGGCAGTTCCACAACTGAGGGTCCCTCTTTCCAACTACATCGAGATGTCATCTGAAGCTACCTATAACACATCCTAAATCCCTTCTGCATCGTTTTCCCTGTTGCTCTCCTTTTCTCTCTATCCAGAACTATCCTTTTATAAAATCCCAGTCTTCTGAAATTAGACATTATAATCAGAATTCCAATAGTAGCCATATTTTAGCCTGAGATAACACATGCTATAGTGAACACCCAGGTAGGAAATCCCTGCACAGTCTGCATGCGTTAGTCTCCCAGGCATTAGCAGGAGGAAGTCTTCTCAGAGGAATGAAGCATGGCACACATGTCTAAAAGCATCAATGAGACACTTCTTAGACTATGAGACCAGGAAAGACCAAACTGGTACTGTTTCCACTGGGAAGACCCAGGAGATTAAATTGAGAGACTTTTTGCTGGCACCAAAATTCACCAAAACATCTGAAAGTCTTGCCTCGCTGGGCTGGGGAGCAATCAGATATTTATCTGAAACTCTTCCAGACTGCTTTGGGCTAGACAGCAGGCTGGAAATCTTCACAGGATGATCCCCCTTCTAAAACTAGCTCAAAACAGTGTAGTCCGGGCAGGGGAAAGATGACCCACCCCCAACCCCTGCCCATCAGTGTCTGAGGTGGGTGGGAGAGCTGGCCCTGTGGGCATAAGAGCGGGAGGGTCAAAGCTGACCCCCACCAGCTGCAACACTCAGGAGAGCAGGCCCTGCCCTGCACCTTGTCAGGGCAGAATAATAGGACCAACCATGTTAACACAGGTGTGGGTGAGCCAGCCATGAAATTGTGAGCATGCGAGAACTGTCCCCCTTACTCCATCTTGTGGTGGCATGGGCAGGAGAGAGATGCTTCCCCACTCCCACTCATCGGTGCCTGGGGCAAGTGGGAGACCTGGCCTTGTGGTCATAAGAGTGGAAGAGTCAACCCTGTGGGCACAGGAGTGGGCGAGCTAGCCCTGAAGTTGTAAACATGGGAGAATTGTCCCCATTTCTCATTTGGCAGACCAACCCTCCACCTGCCCAGGCCCAGACTCAGGGTTATGACTTGGCTTGCCCCCACATCCACCCCATCTATGATCTTCCAGAACACATGAAGGAACCCGACCTGCAGATCCAAAGCTGAAGGATCTCTACAACACAGGGCAACAACAGGAAGCCCAGGAAGAGTCCTAGTGAGGGCCCAGCATCGATAGTGTAGTCGAAACCCAGAGACCTCAAACCAGACCAATGGCTCTTAGCAATGACCACTTGCAAGTAAAGATACACAGACAAAGGGGTTTGTGGGGTGAAAAACTGGGTCACATTATCGCTTCCATAATGAGATTTTTAATTCTTTCTCTCTTAAATTTTTCCCTTTTTTTCCCTTAAGTTTTGTTTTATTTGGGGGGTGCAGGGGTGGAGAGCATATGCAAAGGAATGGGAAATGAATGGGATCAAGATATATGATGTAAAAGGCACATAGAAGGGAGGGAGGGAAGGAAGGAGATTTTCTTTCAATTAAGCTGGATGGTAGAGCAGTGAGGTGTTGTTGCTTCCCCATCTCCTGAGCTATGCTCCCGAAGTTCTAAGGTCTCTTTCTTGACATTTCATTCCTCACACCACTGCTCTTCCAAGCCTTTGTGCAATCTTCATCCTTCCCACTTCCCCTGTACCCATGTGGCCCATCCTGCTCTGAAATCTATCCTCTAACTACCATGGGAGTTTCTGGAGGTACACAGGCACCTCATTCCTTCTGGAAAAGGAAGACATCAACCTTTGAACCCTGGAGTCTCAAAAATCCAGTATTTACTCATCTAGAGTGTCCCAGTTAGATCAAATGCTTTCAGATGAGATACCATTGCTGATGCTAACTGTTCCAGACAACAGAAGAGACAGCAGTGGAAAGAAATGACCACATGAGTCAGCGTACAAGGACACCTGTGAGCCTCTTTCCTTTTGTAGCACCGGGGATCCCATCCGTAGAGGCACACATGCTAGGCAAGCACTTTGTCACTGAGCTACATCTCCCAGCTCTACGCGCGTGAATCCCAAAAGCTTTATGCTGAGCCACGGAAGTCAGGTATAAATGGCTCCATACACTCGTGTGTGTGTGTGTGTGTGTGTGTGTGTGTGTGTGTGTGTGTGTAACTGACAAGAAAGTGAAGGAACAGAATTCAGATCAATTGTCAGAGGCTGTGAGTAGTTGGAAAGATTGAGCGAAGGGGGACACATAGAACTTAGGGAACTTTGGTCCTAGTCTGCAAGTTGGTTGCTTTACTGGTTGTGACTTTATACACTTTCCCATTTGTTGAGCTTTATACTTGAAAGGCATGAATTTCATTTTATTAGACTATCCCTGTTTATTGAATTAAGAAATGTGACACCAGTGCACTAACTTTTAGCTTGTTTTATTTAACATTTGCTTTTAAAGTACATTCTACATTTAGTATAAAATATATACATATTTTATACAGAAATATTTGTATATAGTTTAATTATCATTTTAGGCTACTATACCACATCATCCCAAAAGACCAGAATCAGAGCAGCTTCTCAAGCAACCTTAGCCTCTGTGAGCATCTATCCTCATCAGCCATTCTTATATACGGAAAGTGAACCTATCCCAAGCTCAGTTTTGTGGGCAGAACAAGCAGTGAGAGAGTCAAAGCCAAGGCCAGACAGTGTCCTCAAAACACTTAAAGCTTAGCAGGTATAGAGGATCTCTTTTATATAGGTGCAAATGAACAATGGGGAGTGGGAGACTCTTACACTGTATGCTGGTGCCATGGGCTCCCATGTGACAGTCTGTTTACTCTACTATGAGAATCTTCACTCTGTTGTGCAAAGCTCAGGAAATAACTGCATCAGTCCAACTTGTTTTACTTATTTATTGAAAAACTTAAGGTGTGTCAAGCTCTTTCACATGTCAGGGATGGAGCAATGAATAAAAAAGAAGAGGAAGAGGATGGAGGAGGGCAGAGAAGAAGAGGAGAAGGATAATAGAGAAGAGGAGGAGAAGAAATAAGAGGGAGAAGAAGAAGAGGAAGAAGAAGAGGAGGAGGAGAAAGAAGAGGAGGAGGAGGAAGAGGAAGAGGAGGAAGAAGAAGAAGGAATAAGAGGTAGAAGAGGAAAAAAAAGAGAAAACTCTATGCCCTTTGTTTTTTGTTTTTCCATTCTAGTCAAGGTGACCTATATAAAGGAAACTATCACACTACCAGCCACTCTGCTAAAAGAAGAGCTAAAAGGCTATGGGGCATCTCTTTTTTTTTTAGTCTAGAGATTCTCTAGACTAAATACTAGGCAGAGAATTAGCCTTAAAAAATAGAGGAAAACTCCCTTGGAGAGTTTCCAAGCTGGAGCGATAGGATGAAACCGAAGGATAATTCAAACACATTAAAGGGGTAAATGTGAGCTGCTTAGACAAGCTGCAGCTCTCCAGACTTTAAGAGCATGCAGCAAACTTAACTGTGTGCAGAAGGAAACAAACAAACAGAACCAAAAATAACAGCACTTGAAGGATAAAGTAAAGCCTAAGAAAGTACTTGAAGGTCTGATTCTTGAAAAGATAATGTCCTTGTCCAATATATTCCTAGAAAGTGAGAGACACTTTGGCTTAAAATTTAGAGGTGTCTCTCAGAGTTTCCTGGGCAGTCTCAATTGGAGGTGAGTGGCCATCTCTGCGTGCTATAGTCAGATTCCTAGTTGTCCTCAGTAGAAGTCCCATTTAACATATACCCAGTAGCCCTGTTCTTCCACTTGATCCAATGAAGTTGATACTCAGGGGCCTTGGATCCAGTGCAGGGGACACACGAGCACACTATGGAGAGATCAGTGTGTTTATAAAAGGGAGCACGGCGCAGGGGAAGTATAATCCTTCACTCTGCACAAGAGCCATGAAAGGACCTTACAGGAGGTCACCTAAGATTAATTTCTCATAAGCAAAAACCAAACAGTCAAGGGCCAGGAAAATGCTTAGACTACCATTAGTGGTTTTCAGGCTTGCACCATGGTCTCTGGCAGTATTCACACAGACCCTCGGAGGGCTTCTCGAGAACAGGACAATGTGACCAGAGTTTCAGATGCCTCCTCTCCTTGAACCAAAGTAATAAACTCCAATCTGTTTTATATCTTACAAGTTCACTTAAGACTTTATATCAAGGATACTGGATCTCAATGCATGTCATAAAATATAAAGCCAGGAAACATATCCCAGAGTCTGTGCCTCCAGCCCTGGGGTGTGCTTTCCAGAGCTTGAGACTCCACAGTGAAAATACAAAGGCAATTTTTTTGATGGAGAGTGCTCCCAAGAGCCCCAGATTCAACCAGGTTTCCCCAAGTCTGCCATTTCACATGAAGATGAGCGCTTGAATCGCAGGACGAGATCCAAGGGACTGAGTCCATTTCTATTTCCACAGAAGCCCTGCGGTTACAGAGGACATATAAGGACCCAGTGTAGCCCAGGTCTTGCACTGATGCATGGTTTTCTGAGGCCTCACTAGGTGCTCTGGACAAGGTATTTCCACATCAAAGACAGCATTCACCCCTGAGGTACATAAGTTTCACCAGGAATACCCCTCAGAAGCCATCCTTACTCCACCCTCCTGAGAACTGGTATTGTGTCTCCCCAGGTCTGGATATCCTGCTTCCACATTTAGCTTTCTTTTGGCTCACCAGAAAATCAGACTCTGTGGAGCCTAATCATTTCCCATTTAATTTGAACGATCTCCTTTGATTTGGAGGTATAATTAGCCTTAATAGCATGCTAAATATAAAGACACATTACTCACAGCTAGGACATGATAGTGAAAGTTCTGCAGGAGGGCTTTGACATCTACTGTGTTCTCCAATAGATGCCAATAAAGCATCAGCCACCATTGAAGAAAACAGTCTGTGGATGGGGGCGGGAGTGTTAGCAAGGGAATCTCACAGGAGAAGGTCAAAGTTCATCTCAGTACAAGCAGCATAAGACACAGACTCCTTTGTCGCAGGGAGATCATTGCCAGTGTATGAGAAATGGAGTCACTGCATGGGAGTCTAAGACATGGGGTGTTTGGTGAGAGGCAAAGTGGGTCAGTTGCTTATCAACAGTGTTCGCTTTCTGATCTCCTGGGAAGGCCCTGTGAAAGTGTGATGGACATTTGGTTGTACCCTCAAACAAACCTCAGCAGGAAACTGACCAGTCATTAGGATTCTCCAAAGTGTGTGTGTATGTGTGTGTGTTTATTTTCAGAATTAAAATGCATATAACACTCTCCTTCCCCCAGAGGATCATTATGGCGATGAAGTGAGGTTACTTGCATGAAAACACCCAGCAGACCCATGCAGGTGCACAGTGTGAATTGAGAAATAGCAGATACTGCTCTGAGCATTTGTAGGAACTCTTTGCAGAGTGAATGGCTGTGGTTTCTAAGCAGCTTATTAATGATTGTCTAGAAAGCATCAGCCTCTCCCTCCATCTGCTCACCACTGCAAAGGTAGACAGACAGGCTTCTGCCAGGCTCTCAGCTAAGTATGCTCTAAACTGGCCCTTGGCAACATCAACCACGCTCCAGTGATGTCAGAAACAGGTCAGTAAGTTTTGTATAGGGTCCTCCACGGCTCTTCCAAATCGCTGGTTTCTCAATTACGAAGGAAATGAGCCTGAAAAATGTCCATAACTTAATCGTTAAAGGTTTCTTTGCTGAAAACCAAAATCTATAGATTCCCCCACCCTTAACTAGAAAGTGATGGTTAAGCATTTACAATGCTGAGTCGGGCTTGGTCCCTTCTGTGTGGATGTGTATTCATTGCCCAGAATGTGCCAGGTGGAGCTCCTGGAGGCCTTGAGCCTTTGTTCGGCATAGCAATGCTCCTCATTCTTGGGGACAAACTTACTTAAGCTTGGAATAGTTGGAGTGGAGTGGAAGGTTCAGAGTGAAATACGTAATGCTGTTAGATGAGACCAGCATCTCAGGGAGCACATTAACATGTTCTAGGTTTGCAGAGAAAAATGTATAGCCCAATAAAATCAATCAATCAATCAATCAATAAAAAGATGTTCTAGGCTTGCTTTCAAGAGCTTGCATCAAGTGCATTTAAGAATTTGAAAGAAGAAGCAAAGTGATGACAAAAAGCACAGATCTTGCCTAAAGTATTTTGGCCAAGACAGAGGCAGCCTGTGGACGTTTTGAGGAGCTGGATCACACATTCGTCTCCCAGTGGAATCACAGAACACAAACCCTCTGTTCCAAAAGCCTGCTCTCAGCCTGCTTCTACCTGGAATCCCACTTGACCCATCTTCCCTAGAGATACAAAGGACACACGCTCGTCAATCTGTGTTAGACTGGTGAGGAGTCTAGTAGTTTTATGGTGCCTTGTTGGGAGGCATTTGCAGCCTCCTGCGCTGTCTGCATACCAGACAAACCCAGTGCTGTTCATAGGGGATAATGTGCTATTCAGACGGGGTGTGCTGTGCAGAGGGGGTGTGCTGTGCAGAGGGGATGTGCTGTGCAGAGAAGGGGATGTGTTGTGCAGAGGAGATGTGCTGTGCAGGGGGGGTGTGCTGTACAGAGGGGGTGTGCCCTTCAGAGGGGATGCTAGCGGTGCAAAGTCTGGAAGTGTGTCCATGGGGTCTCTGTTTATCATCACTTGCTGTTATGTCCATTTTCCTCACTGGGCTCTGTACATCCCCTGCTGGCCTCCTGCTATTTATGGACCAGTTGCTTTCCTATCCTCCAGGGAGGGCCCTGCAGGGAACCTGCTGATGGCTTAACTCGTGACTATCCCCCTTGGTGAAGCAGCCCTGCATTTCTGGCCAGCTCACAGCTCCCTGTATGTTTTGAACACATCTTTCATGAATCAGAACTGTTCCTTTGTCCAGTCAGAAGTTGGCTCTGTTTCTCTGAGCTGGGGCTGGGGGCAGAACACCACTGGCTGTGTGTATACCAAGATGGACACATCCAGGACAGGACATCTCTGACAGCACTGCTGGAGAATGATGGAGATAGCAAAAACAAAGTCATGTCACAAAAGACAGAATGACATTTACACATGCTACCTGCGACCCGAGATCACACACAGAATACAGCTTCAGTGTGTGGCTTTGGGAATAGACAGCATCCGTCTCTCTGTGGTGCTTTCTAGTGCACACATATGCAGCAAGGTTACTTGACCTTCTGGGTTAGTTATTTTTCTCAATGCTGTGGCGAAATAGCCCACTGAAGCAGCCTAAAGATTTATTTCAGCTTAAGGCTTATGGGTACAGTCTATCATGAGAAGACAGAAAGACAGAAACACAAGGCAGCTGGTCACATTGCCTCTGTAGTCAGGAAACCAAGAGGGATGAAGGCAGGTGCTACTCATTCCAGGACCCCAGCCCATACCTCCCTTTGTCCCAGTCTTCTTGTCTGCAAAACAGGGATATGATTTAAAGCAATTAAGTTGGCTAGCTATATGTAAACGTTTGAGGTAGTATTGGGCAATGGGCTTCTATAATAGCCATCATTCATTTTTCCAGACGGCTTGCCCAGAGCCTTTCTGGACTGTCCCCCATTGAGAATTCAGTGGAGGATAGTCGTGTTAAGTGCCAAGCCAAAAAAAATTCAAAAATGCAAGTGCTACCCTATAGATGTTGGGCCTTAAGGTGGACCAGTGAGGACCAGTAGACCTTGAGCTTAGCTCAAGGAACAGGGATCATCCACAGAGGTTGAGAAGTGAATACCAAACAATTCCCCAGATCCAGCCAGAGCAGGGGGATTTCTACCTGGCCAATCCCTTGCAGCAATATTAATGGAAACCCAATCCTGATCCATCGGCTTGTCTCTACATAACAGCATATTCTTCGACCCATTTAATCCTTCCCACTACCTTCCCCCAGTCCTATCCTTCACACACATTGTAGCCATCCTGGGAGGGGAGCACCAGCATTTACTTCCTGTCAGAGTGAAGGCGTTTCCAAGAGACACGCTTGAGCCCTTCCCATTGGCTATCAGACCACTGAAACAATACTCCTCACCAAATTAAAACTTCCCCAGGAAATCTCCTCCCGGGAAAAGAAAGGCTTGAATCTCAGATAACGATAGTCTGTGGCAGGTGGGACCACAGCCTGGACAGAAGGACTTAGTTACATAAAACTCTGGTGCTCTACTTAAACCTGAACCTCATGTCAAGGCCCCAAAGATGGGCTTGGAGACCACTGAACCTCTTTACCGGCATCTCTTCCCAGTGTGGCCACATTGAGTAAATCTCCATCCTCTGCTTGTAGTTATAACTTGTTATAACTCATTCATTGGCCTGCTGAGTACTGGTGGCCAAGATGGGCTTGTTAGAGTGGTCAGGGCTCAGGCTCTGACAACTCCGGTAACTAGCAGTGTCTGTACTGTTGTCACTGTCTCCCTTCTACATCTTCCAAACTCAGCATCTGAACGATCTCTGAAAGACACACACATACACACACAGATTAGGTAGCTCTCACACCCCTGACCAGAACTGGCTATGTCCCTTGGCCAGTCAGTTCTCACTGGCACCCCACACTCCCCACCACACCGAATGTTTCACCAGGAACTCAGTGTGGGGGGCTTGGCATCCTTTGCCATCAGGACTCGGGAGGCCCCGTACTCTACCTGGGTCTCCCCGGAACATCTCTGATTATGTTCCTGAGTTAATGCTGATTTGCTCCCACTCATCTCTTGCACCTTCTGTGTTACATTTTTGGCATGTGGCTGTTAGCCTTTATTTATTAATGTGATTACTATCTGTCATGCGCTCCCCTGGTACAGATCTCTAAAAGCTCAAACCATGCCTGTCCTCTTTATCATTGTAACCACATTGCTGAGCTCAGCTCAATAAATAAATAGTGGTTGAGTGAATAAAATTAAATATCATCTCTGAAATCAGAGGCAGACGGTAGAGGAAGTCCCTGGGTCTCCAGGAATCACAGCAATAACTACCAAAGCTCCCCCGAGAAGACGGAGCTGGACTGAGGGAAGGCCTAATTTTAAAGGAGACTATTGATTTTGTCACATAATGTGGTCCAGGAGATCTTCCTAGAGATTTCAAACTGATAACAAGGCATAATGGTATGGCCCCATAATTCCATCACTCTGGAGCCTGAGAAAGAGGTATAATGAGATAAAGGCCAGCCTGACTTCTTACATTGACAGTTTGGGTCAGACCAGTAAGCCCCTGTTGAGAGAGAGAGAGGGAGTAGGGACAGAGGGAGAGAGAGGGAGGGAGGGAAGGAGAGAGGGAGGGAGGGAGGGAGAGAGAGAGAGAGAGAGAGAGAGAGAGAGAGAGAGAGAGAACAAGCACACACTGAGGGTACAAACGGGTAATCTCTGCCCTCAGACATGTTTTTTGTTTATATGGTTAGCAATCTTTCAATTGACTTTAGAAGCTAGGGAAATGGCTCAGTGGTTAGAAGTGTTCCTGTGTCTATGCCTGAGGACCTAAATTTGAATTCTCAGCACCCATGTAAAAAGCCAGTCATGCTGCCTGTGCCTGTAACCTCCACGTTGTGGGACAGAAACTAACAGATCCTGGGAGCTTGCTTGCCAGCCAGGCTAGCTGAAGTTGTGGGCTAGTTCAGTGGGAGACTCTGTCTCAACAAAGCAGTGGGAGACTCTGTCTCAACAAAGCAGTGGGAGACTCTGTCTCAACAAAGCAGTGGGAGACTGTCTCAACAAAGCAG
>JAQHUG010000001.1:16529076-16576853 GCA_028555095.1 Dicrostonyx torquatus | reverse complement strand
CTCTCCCTTTCTGCATTCTAACACACAGTAGGAACACAGCAAAGACTAGCTCTCTCCCTTTCTGCATTCTAACACACAGTAGGAACACGGCAAAGGCTAGCTCTCTCCCTTTCTGCATTCTAACTAACACTAAACCTGGCTACACCTCTGAGCAGGCAAAATTCAAACTGTAGTCAAGGCCACTTTCATTAGGCCCCAAATAAGAATTACACGGATTTTTTGTTTATTATATTTTGTTTGCCCATGCCTGCTGGTTCTTATCTGAATTCAGAACTCTCTTCTAGATGTCAACTCAAACTGTCTATGTGCCGAGAAGCTCCTTAAAATCCACATGTTCAAAACAGACTCCTTCATTATCTCTGCTCTGTTTTCTACTCCACCCTACTACTCCCAGACCTGTCTAACATCATCGAGCTGGGGGACAGAATCATTCCTGATACTTCCCATCCTCCCTCATGTACTTACCCAATTAATTTCCCAGGCCCATCTCTTGTGTCTGACTCAGTGCCCACTGTCCCAGGAGAGACCCTTCAGGTCTAACCCTGGTGTCTGCAGTAGCCTCCTTGCTGTGTCTCCGGCCTCTAACTGGACCCCCTTCATGTGAGAACCAGCATGGTCTTTCCAAATCATGCCCAATTCTCTGCTGCCCTCCTTATCAACTTGGAGTGCAGACCAAGCTCTTCCCTACCAAGTTCCTTTTCTGGTCTTCCTTTGTATCTCCAGCATGCACCTTTTGCTGCCAGAAAGAGTCATTTCTACCTCCTCACCTAATCCATGGATGCCTTCTCCATATGACGATGCTTACAGCACTCCTTGGGCAAGGACAAGCCTTTGAGGTAATTATCATGCAAGAAGACCTGCAGTGATTCACACATCCTATTGCTGTGCTTCCCTATTGAAGAGAGCTGGCTTTCCAGCAAATGGGGTGTTGCTGAAGTGGCTATGTGATTGCCAAGGCTGTATTGTGCAGAGTTTGCCTGCCTTACACAATTCACTCCAGATGAACCAGCCTCTGTATTGTGAGAACTCTCCAGCAGCTCTCTAAATAAGTGTCCCCAAAGGAGCTGAGGCCTCCTGCTAATAGTCACATGAGTGAGCCAGTTTGGAAGCAGCCTCCCAGCGCTGTCAAGGTTTTTAGATGGCTACAACCTTCTACATGGCCCGAAGCCAAAACCACCTTAACAAGAGGCTGCTGGATTCCTGGTGCATAGAAACTGAGCTAGAAACTAATCAGCGTGACTTTAACTCACAGAGTTTGGAGGTAATTTGTTGGACTGCTTCTCCTTGACTCTGCCTGCCAGACACTTAGGCACTCTTCTGATTCCACTGGGCCAAAAGCTCAAGGAAGCTGGTTCCCAGATAGCTAGAGATCCCCATTTGTGATCAGAGATTCTTCCAATAGCATCTCCCTAATGCAGCATTCACCATGCTTGCTTGTTTGCTTCCCTGCTAGATTTAGGGTACTACAGAGCATCATCTAAGGTCTTGACTCCATTCGCCTTCATTTTGCAGCTTTTGAAAGTCCTCCATCTGCTTGATGAATGAATGGAGAGGGAGGTAACTGAAGGTATCAGGAGTGAACTGGGAGGGTGTTATTCCCACCCCACGGTTTTCCCAAGTCTCAGGGTTTCCTCTAGAACTTGGTTCTTCACTTGGAAAAACACTTTCTATTGATCTGAGAATTACTTTCAACCCCATCTCACTTTCCCAAGGCTCAGTCCCACCTGGGGACCTCATCCTGTCCTTGGAAAGCTTGTTGGCCTTCTCCTTCCCTGAAAGAACACCTCTTTACCATTCATGGGTAGGCCATGGAGGATATTTTCACAGAAACCCAATCTCTTGCCTCTCTGTTCAGTTCTTAAGGATCCCTCTGCTAATCTTTTGGCTGCTTGCAAAGCATTGCATGCAAACGACTGGAAGGCCAGCCTGTCCTCAGGTGTGGAGGTCAGGCATACCATATGGACCTGAACCAAATGCTGGCTGCTCCTGTGGTGCTGGACTCCTGCAGGCTCAGGTGCTGCTGACCCTCCTCTAGAGGACAGAGGCAGCCTGCCCAGCTTCAGTTAAGGACACTCAGCCATCACAATACTCAGTGGGACCATCTGTAAGGAAGCTACTTCAGAGGAATGCTGAGGATGGATACAAACCCTCCTCCCTTCCTTTCTTTTTCTCTTTCTCCCTTCCTGTCTCTTTCCGATTGACACATAGTAATTGTATATCTTTATGAGGTACAGTGTAATGTTTCATTACATAAATACAAATGTGTAGTTATCCGATCAGGGTAATTGGCCTATCTAGCACCTCAGACTTTTACCATTTCTTTACATTAAATATTCAAAATCTTATTTACTACTTATTTTGAAATCTGCAATTTGTTGCTTCAAACACAGTAATCCTGATGTGCTATAACATATTACAAGTTGGCCCCCTATCTAATCACACCCTGGACACATTAAGTGGTTCCTTGCTTGCATTCCCATGGCCTGGATCTCTATAGCAACATCCTTGTTAATCTCTTGACTTTTGTTTCTATCCCCCTGATAAAGCATCCACAGACACTGTCTCCAACCTACACTGACCTGGAATTAAAGGAGAAGCCCAGTCACAAGGACAGAACCACCATCATCTGTTTAGTTTGACCTCTCCATTCACTTCTCTTATTTCCCACTCCTAATGTCCTTGTCAGTACCTCTGCCTGATACCCATAATCGCAAGCCCACCTTACCAACCCACCTCTTTCCTTGAACCTCTGAGCTTATGTTCCTCTGTGTTCAGCCCATCAGTGCATACCTGAATGTTCCTTGGGCCCACAGACTCAACCCACTTTAAGCTCAAATCAGGTTTTCCTCCAGGATACCCCCATTTCTGTACTAACCAATCCTCCCTAACTCACAGGAATATGACTTCTGAATGCCAGATTTCAAAATCTTCTTACTATCACTTTGCGGGGTCCCCTATGGATGCCTTTCTTCTCCTCTCACATGGCTTGGTTTTAGAACTCCTTGCTCAGAATATGGTGAGACTGACCTTGGTACAGCTGTCTTTAGACCAACCGCTGTGTCCCAGGCTCTGGATCACCAGTTCCTAAAGCACAGATGCTGATGCTTTGTGCAATAGTGTGAGAATTTTTGTGTAGAGTTGTGAATGAACATTTTCTCACCCCAGTTAGGGCACTAATGACAGACCAAAGTTGTGATTCTACTCAAGTCTTGCTTGGTAAACCAACAAATTTATTGTCCTTCCTTAGGAGCATGCGTGAGGAGGATTCACGGTAGTGTGGGTAACATCAAAATTGCCACATTACAAAAAAGTCTTGCTTTAGAATGGGTGATAATGTCCTCTTAGTTATATAGATGGAAGTCCCCCTTTGGCTAGCCTCTCGCACTCTAACAGTCTAGAATATGTACAGTCCAGTGCACACATGTACCTGGGAAAGAGGCAAATAGAAGGTGACTAGAAACTCAGGGGAGTGTCCAGTGACCCTTTCCATCTGTGTTAGTTGTTTTATGTCAACTTGACACAAAAGACACCTGGGAGAGGAACCCCTCTACTGAGGAACTGCTACCATCAGACTGGCCTATGGGCATGTGATATGGTATCCCCTCTGTATGCTGTGAATACCATTGGTGAATAAAGAAACTGCCTTGGCCTGCTGATAGGGTAGAGCAGAGCTAGGCAGGAAAAACTAAACTGAATTCTGGGAAAAAGGAGTTGAGTGAAAGAGAAGCCATAGAACCGCCGCCACAGACAGACCTGCCAAAACTTTGCTGGTAAGTCACTGCCATGTGGCAATACACAGATTATGGAGATGGGTTAAATTAATATGTAAGAGTTAGCCAATAAGAAGCTAGAGCTAATGGGCCAAACAGTGATCTAATTAATACAGTTTCTGTGTGGTATCCCAGGGCAGCTGGGAACACACTAGCTACCTCCTACAACAGGCATGTCTGTGGGCATTTTCTTAATTGCTAATTGATATAGGAAGGTCCAGCCAACAGGGGGCAGCACTACCTGTAGGCACGTGGTCCCAAGTTGTCTAAGAAAACCAGATGAGCAAACTTAGAAAGCAAGTCTGTAAGCAGCATTCATCCATGGTATCAGCTTTAGTTTCTGCTTCCAGATTCCTGCTTTGAGCTCCTAATTTGCTTTTCTCAATGACCATAAGCTGTAAGATGAAACAAACCCTTTCCCCTACTAGTTGTTTTTTGTCAGTGTGTTATCACAGAGACAGTTAAGGGAGATAGGACACCATCCTTCCTTCTGTGAGGGAGTATCAGCAGGCCAGATCTTGGGGGATCGCTTGTTGGTAGTCACAGTTGCTCTGCTTAAGAGGGCAATGGCTCTTATGCTTTGTACAGTGTTCTAGAATATACACCACCTTTGGTGTCTCCTCATGCTTTGTGAAAATGATAAATAAATGGTTATTTATTATTACCAGATGTTAATTTATTTAAATATCTCTTTAGTACAGAAATAAGCAATAAACCAAAGTTCTTGTTTCTACCCAGCTTGTCTGAAAATAGTAGGTATACAATTAACAGACAGGGAAAACAAAACTATAAAAAAAAGAGTAGAGAAAAAGTGACACCGAGTTGTTTTATTTAGAGTGCGAGCAAGAGATAAGAGCTCTGAGCAGACATCTGAAGGGAGAAAAGAGAAGTGAGGTGGCGCTGAAGACTTCCAGATGGAGGGACCAGTGCACTACACATAAAGTCTTGACAGGCAGGAAGAAGAGTATGGTGGCCTGTGTGGTTGGAGCAGAACAGAAAGGGGAGCATGAGTACTGAGACTGAGAATAATGCAATCAAGTCATGGGGACATAGAAAGCCAATGAAAGGCCTTCAAATATGTCTGAGTGCAGGTGACACATGTTGGGAAATTCTGACAGCACACACCCAACTCTCTCAAAATTGCTCTGGCACTTCATAGAGAAGAGATGGAGAAGGAGGAGAGGACTATAGCTAAGACGCTGGGGGAAAAAAAAGCACACTACCCCAGAACTCCAATCTTTGTTCTTTGAAAGGCCTCCATGATTGACAGGTGAGCTCAGACACTCCACCTTCCTAAACACACCTATCTCAGGTGAAATGGTTTGTCTGACACACATGTGAAACAATCCGTGTGATGCCAAGGTTTTCCATGGAAACATAGGTTTGCTGTTTTATCATGATTCCAAGAAAGTTTTATAAATTCTTAAGCAATTTTCTGGGTTAAACAATTCAGATTTATTTTCTTTGCAGTTCTGAAGGAAAAAGTCTTATAATCAAGATGTTGGCTGAGCTACCTTCCTTCTGGACTCTAAAGTTTTTCTAGCCTCTGGAGTCCTGCTGTATTGCTTAGTTCATGGCCCATGCATCTTCAAAGTCAAGAGCACAGCACCTTCTAATTTCTCCCTTCTTCTACCTCACACCACTTTTCTGATGCTAGGATTTCTGTCTTTCAGCCTGTATCCAGGTTAGCTTCTTTATGTCACAATCCTTAATGATTGAGATGAGTCACATCTACAATGCCCTCTTTGCAGATGCAAGCTGAAACATTCAATATTCTGAAAACTCAGATAGAGACTTCTTCAGGGGTCATTGCTAGAACTACCACACAGCCGGATTCAAGTTTTCTATTTGCATAGGCAGCCAGCCTGTCAATCATGTTTGTTTTGTCACAAAAGAGTGAACTTGTCTTCCAAGGTCACTTTCCTTTTAGAGCCTACCATTGTAGACCGTGAGTCTTCTAATCAGCTACTCTCTCATGCCAACAAAACTTCAGAGAACATAGAAAGAATCCAACCAACAGTTGAACACTTCTTTCCCGCTGATACATGGGTCTGGTATTTTCTGACTGCTTTGTGCGGACCCCCTCTCAAATCTCTGGAAAAAGACATTGCGTCATTCCCTTGAGAGCCCTATGGTCTACTTGTTTTGCGTATGTCTCTTGCCTTTATTTTCTCGGCTGTCTAGCCTCATGGCTGAGGCACATGCTCCACGGAGAGTCTGTTGGGCTGAAGTGAGCTGAGATGCGGCTCAGCAGCATCACTTCCCCGTACATCTGCTCTGCTACTCTGACACCATCCATTATCATCTTCTCTATGCTTCATGGTCCCGGGCAAGAAATGCCTCCTATCAGACCCAGAGGACCCAGATGAGTGCTGGGGATTTGGGTTGAATGTGATCTTCTTAAAGCCAAGCTCTCCCCCACGACGCTGCACAGTGAGAAGCCTGGGCCATTTGGAGAGTGTGATTTGGATCCATAAATACTTGTTGCACAGAGCAAGTGCCTGCCAGGTCTCACAGACACAGGAGGGACTCCAAATGTACTAAAGGAATGAGCTTTTGCTGCTAAAGTCACATTAAATATTTATGCCCAGGCAACTGTAGCGTTTTCACCCACAGAGGAAGAAGTAAGAAGCAAACTCTAGAATGGCTGTCACGAGGGGAAAAACAGCAGCAGAAACAAGCAAGTGGCACAGACGGCATCCACAATCATATGTTAGTAATAAAGTGATTGAAAGAATTATTCATTTGCTCTGCAAATACTAATGGAGCGGCTGCTACAAGTCAAGCACTTCTCTGGGCACCAAGGAATTGGAACTGAACAAAATAGTCACCACATTGTCACTGCAGACTGGCCTTTGTGCACTCAAAAGCTAGGGCCGGGCAGCAAAAATTGCTGCCATTTCCTGATTGCAAAGAATATGCCAGGCACTATATTCCAATCTATGTATATCGACAATTTTGTCATCTAGAGACTTTTATTTTTATTCCTGCTTTATAAAGAGAGAGAGAGAGAGAGAGAGAGAGAGAGAGAGAGAGAGAGAGAACAGAACAGTAAATTAACCCACTGAAGTAGGCAAAGCTTCCAGCTGGGCAAGCTGAGATTTCAAGCAAAGCAGCCCTAACTGTGTGTTAGAGGTGAGGAATTTGGGGACCATCTTATTCTTTCTTCCAAGAGCAGAGAGAGACAAACTTTCTGGCCCTTGGGATTGAGAACTGGGGAGCAAGAGAAGAATGAGAGGGAACAGGAAATTATCCTAGGAACCCTTCACCTTGAGACAGACTTCCACAGTGCCTGAAGTCAGATGGGAATAAGAGGTTTGTTGTCATCTTATCTATGATGGCAATTTTAAACACAAGAAAAGAAAGTAACCCAAATCAGCTAATAGTAACCTAATTTCATAAATTAAGAGAACTTATTTAATAAAATCAATGTAATACTTTTTTCTCTTTTTGTTTTTTGAGACAGGGTTTCTCTGTGACAGTCCTGGCTGTCCTGGAACTTGCTCTGTAGACCAGGCTGGCCTCAAACTCATAGAGATCTGCCTGCCTCTGCCTCCTGAGTGCTGAAATTAAAGGTGTGCGCCACTCAAATGGATGGAGCTAGAAAACATCATTTTGAGTGAGGTAACACAGACACAGAAAGACAATTATCACATGTACTCACTCATAAGTGGTTTTTAAACATAAAGCAAAGAAAGCCAGCCTACAAATCACAATCCCAGAGAACCTAGACAACAATGAGAACCCTAAGAGAGACATACATGGATCTAACGTACTTGGGAAGTAGAAAAAGACAAATTCTCCTGAGTAAATTGGGAGCATGGGGACCTTGGACGAGGGTTGAAGGAGAAGAGAGAGGAAGAGAGGGGAACAGAGAAAAATGTAGAGCTCAATAAAAATCAATTTAAAAAAAAAGAAAAAAAATAGGAGGAGAAAAAAAGGGTGTGCGCCACCACCGCCAGGCTAATGCAATACTTTTGTAAAGAATATATTTAAGCCTAGAGGATTTTTCCAAGTATGTAAGGCAACAATAAATCAAGTTTTGAAATAAATATAAAGAGTTGTGTATATATGTGTACGTGTAATTCCTGTGGTTAAAAATAAGAAAAAGAAAGACAAATCCAAGCCTGGAAATGGGGAGAGGGCTCAGGAGTCAAGACTGTTTGCTGCTCTGGAAGTGGACCTGGGTTTGGTTTCCAACCGCATAGCAGTTCCAGGAAATCCATACTTTCTTATAGCCTTCACGAGCTTCTGCAGACATGTGACATACACACACAGACACAGACACACATACACACACACACACACACACACATCCTATTTTTAAAACACAAATATTTTTAAAAAACTGATTGGTACACACTAAAGTGCTAACTGTGGTCACCCATTCAGAGGAATATTGGGAGGATTTCACCTTACTGCTTGTGATATTTTATGATTACATATTTTCCTATACAGAACACATAGTGCTCTTTCCGTCAGAGGAAACCTATTAAGTACAAATAATTAGGAACACAGACGATTTTGGCATTTCTCCTCGAGGAGTCTGCCGTCCTCTCAGGTGTTATGATCTCAGAATAGATTTTTTTTTAAAAAAAAAAAAAAAAAAAGATCCAGCTCCAGTGATTAAATTGAAAACTCATGACAAAAAAAAATTGAGCAGTTGGCAAATTGATTTGTGAAATGACTTTTCTTCCCCCTTCTGGAAACATTTTGAGTTCTGAGCTATCAATCAAATTATGTGCAACCTTTCAAGTGGTGGACTCACTGGGCCATCCTAAAACTGCACGAGATGGATGCAGCTGAGCCCTGGCCTGCGGAGACCTTCTATCTGGCTGAATTAACTGCAAACCCGCTAATCAGAGGAGCCTTGGGATCGAAGGCAAAGGCTGCTGAGTTGATCCAGCGCCCTTCCCCAGCAAACAGAATCATAATGCATGAACGCCAGAAACTTGTTCTCTTCGCTTAAGGTCAGAGGCACTGGGGAATGCAGGATCAACTGGATTTTTTGCTAGGAAAGACGCGTGAACACATTATTAAATACGCCTCAGCAACTGGGCTCTCAGTGCGGAGAAAGAAATGAAGGACTTTTTCCTCCTGACAGAGGAATGTCAAAGGAAGCCCAGCACGTGGTTCCTGCTGCTGGGCCTCTATGTCACTTCCATTGCTCCTGGACTCCAGCAAGGCCACCATCTTTTTAAAGCCGAGACTGCAGGCTGGCGGGATCAAGCCTCAGAGACACCAAAGGCCTTCGGAGCTCCGCTTTGCCTTGTTTATGCTGACTAACTGGCTCCTGCATTTCCTCTCACACACTTGTTTGCTGGTTGATTTGTTGTGGGTTTGTTCTTCTTTCTTTCTTTGCAAAAGGGAATCATCGAGGACAGAAACCAGTGTATACAATTCTGTGCACACCACAGGTAAAACGGGGAAAATGGGACTGGAGTTTAGAAAGCATTTAAGTATGTGCTTTCCACAGTCTCTGGCATAAATAATGTGTCTCTAAAGCCCAGGGAAGAACAGAGGGAGCAAACATGATGGATAGAGAATCGCTTGTAAATGAGGGATGGGAAGCAGACATCCCACCCGGGGCAGATACAAGAAAAGGAAAGGAAAGCAAAAGAAGCAGATAAAAGTCAATTCTGAGCTCTCTTTCTCTCTCTAGGCTGGGGGACTTGCAGTTGTGCTGAGGAGAGAGGGGGCCCCTTGTGTTTCTGCCTGAACAGGGCTCACAAAGTCACCAGCAAACACACAAGGTCATCATAGGCTCCATTTGACCTCTGGATAAAAGAGCCCAGATGAGAGGCTGGGGTTTAGCTCAGTGGCAGAGTGCTTGCTAGGCAAGCGCAAGGCCCTGGGGTTGGTTCCTCAGTTCAGAGGCTAGAGGGTGAGTAGAACCCAGAAAGAGTATTGGCAACTGCTTTGCAGCTGCTGGGGACACAGCAGGAACATGACGTCATTGAGTGAGCCAGTCTGACTTTCTGGCCATTAGCTTTACAAGAATCATTGCTCAACTCTCAGAGCTCCTACCCCTTTCCTGGGCTTCGAAGCCATGCTGAATGTTGTCCGGAATTGGCAAAAGAAACCAAGCAGCGGCTAGGCAGCCCTGGGAGTTCCGTCTATGAGCACCATTGCTAGAGGAACACTGGCTCCTCTCTTGCCATTCCAGGAGCCCTGCAACCTCCTGGGAAGTCTTTAATCCACCTCAGGCAGCCAGGAGCTGACTGACTCATATCAAAGTAGAGCAGTCACCATCTGGGAAAAGAAGCAGAAACATTGCACTCCAGCACGCGGAGAGCCTCTGGTTCCCCCCAAAAGAATAAAAATCAAACATCCCACTTACCATCCCTCCTCCACTGCTCCAGAAATTGATTGTGCGCCCAAATATTTATGCCCTATGCAATGTAATACAAGTGCCAGACTCAAGCACAGTCCAGAGAGAGCCAAGCCGTGCTTTGTCTCAAAACCTGTTACAGGGAGAGAAGGCTGTTCTGTCAGGAACAGGGACAGAAAAAGAATTTATACCATTTTCCCTCCAGCCACTGACACTGCTTGAGATTCACAGCTATGGAAAGCGTGCATTTCATCCATGCATCCAGCCCTCAGGCCCCCTAGCACCAAGCAGGCACTCCCTACAGGCCAAAAATCATGCTCGCTCTTCGAAAGCAGCAGAAGATGCATTCCCCTCCAACAATAGTTCGGAATACAGAGCAGGTGAGTGGTGACACCTCTCCAAATGCTGCACATCCAAGTCTTAATGCCCAGAATCTGGAATGTCGCCTTATTAGAAAAAAGGACAGGATTAAGCTAAGGGTTTGGGAAGAAGCTCGTATTAGGCCACCTAGGAAGGCCCTAGATACAGTCACGAGCAGACTGTTGAGGGACACAGAAAAAGACAACATGGGAGGGTAAGAGGCAGTGTGACCATGCAACCACAAGAGAAGGAATTTCAGAATCTACTAAAATCTATGAGGGACAAGGACAAGTCTCTGGAGGAAGTGTGGCCCTGTTGCAACCTTGATTTCAGAGCCCTGACTCGCAGCACTCTGTGAGGACAAAGCTGTGTTGCTTTAAGCTGTCAGATTTGTGGTAATTATGGTAGTCACACTAAACTACTATGCCATCTAATGCCAGTCTCACACTGGCATTTTGGGGGTTCTTAGTGATAGCATCAGG
The DNA here is from genome assembly GCA_028555095.1 of Dicrostonyx torquatus. Taxonomy (NCBI): domain Eukaryota; kingdom Metazoa; phylum Chordata; class Mammalia; order Rodentia; family Cricetidae; genus Dicrostonyx; species Dicrostonyx torquatus. Next base: position 16,565,910 of record JAQHUG010000001.1, on the reverse strand, counting down.
GATCTTTGCAGGAAGAGTCTGAGATTCTTTCCAGAAAGCAGACAGAGGAGTTTAGGGCTGGCCATGATGGGTCAAATTAATTTTTCACGTCGTACTGGACTCTAGAGGAAAATGATCTGCTCCCTGTCCTTGCCTAGGGACAGGATTCCTCTAATGTGGTTGCTAACTAAACAATCTCAGGCTCAAACACTGTCCATACCCTCTTCGGACTCCACAGTCTCCTGTTTTATGCTCCAGAGGCTCAAGTGGCAGTAGCTAGTGCTGACCAATAGATGGTCTTCAGTGTGACCAAGCCTTAACCACAATGGGACACATATCTAAACCAGATAGTATTCCACTCAGATAATGTGAAATCCCCACTGTGAGAGTGAAATATTCATTGCTGTGTGTAATTCTTGGTAGGTAGACATCATGGCACCAAGACCAGAATGAGCTACCACACAAACCAAACCTAATCACTTTGGCCCCTAAAGCTGAGGAAGGTAGAATCTATCGAGAACACTAGCATCCTGCTGAGCTCTTGAAAACCACAGAATCGATCACTCAATGTAGAACAAGGCATAGGGAAGGGCCAGAGAGAGAGAGAGAGAGAAGCAAGGGATCCTGAAGCTAGCTCCTGGTCAGCTGAGAATGCAGGGAAGAGCCTTCAGTACAGAGAGATGTTGGTCTCACATTTCTCCCTAGCTTTTACTCTGTGCTGTCTGGGACTCATCACAGTGTTTAAATAATTAAATCTATACTATTTACTGCTCACCAATAGTTTGTGCTACGTGAAGGTGTTCAGCTCGATGCAGCTTATTACAAATCAGCCAGCGTACCCGGGAGAATGGGCACTTGGGAATTTGAATTGGGAACACACTTCGGCAAACTGTTTGCCCTGTGGGCCATGGTCATGTTAATATGTGTGGTGTGTGTCCTCTGGCTGGCAGTCCCCTAGCCTCTTTTTGCACCCCATTTCAGTTCCTGCAGAGATTTTTGCTTAGCTTTGAGGTGTCCCCAGGGATTCCCAAGGATTTCACAGAGGCCACATGGCCTACACTTTAAGACAGTTCTTCCCACACAGGCTCTCTAAGCTTTGTAAAAATCAAACCAACTGCTTTTATGTTTTGCAATAACAGATAAGCACAGGGAAACTTGGTTTCATTTATATAAATTCTAGTTCAATTTCTGTCTGAGCATTAGAGGCCCCCTGTGGAATAGACGAATCTCTGCCTCCGCCTCCAGGGGAGAGCATTATCTGAAGCTGCTAGAGACACCCAAGCCGACTTGGGCAACTAGCCCACTCCTCTAAGGACCCATGTTTAGAACCAAGGGAAGGAGGATGTGGAAAGAGAGAATAAACTGGCAGCTTGCAGCCTGGGGTGTCCATGGGGACACAAAACAGAGCAGGAGTGGGACATGGGTCAGTTAGGCTGCTCAGAACTGCAGCTCTGAGCCCCAAGAGCCTGACCAAGGACACCAGGCTGTTCAACAAAAACCCCAGCAGCACCTAATGGAAAGGGTTGAGTCTCTGTCCATGTGTATTTTTACATATATGTGTATGTATAACTTTTCTCCCAAAATTTTACTTAGAAAATACTACTTTTAAAGAAAAAACACAAAACAAAAACAAATAGCTTGGGAAAGCCCACCTACATCAGGGGCATGTTTTGCCACTCAATTTCAACCTATGGAAATCCACATCCTTCCCTCCTTCCCTCCTATAAAGGTTTAACTACGTGATTTGAAAGAAAGGTACAGACCCAGGTCGTCTCTCTAGCAAAAGCACACCTATTGTTTTAAATTTTTGAAAACTTTGTTTTACTACCAAAAGCGTATTTCAGCAAACAACTCAATTACAGACTCCATATTTGATGTGCTGTGCTTCTCTGTCCACAGAGTATTGCCTAATTTTTGTACAATACAATCTGAAACAACACTGAATCCTCATAGACACTTGGAATAGTAGCTGCTCTACTGGGTGGAATATTTCCAAACATCAAAAGTGTCAATTATTCAGGAAGGCAGTAGTGTAGAGATGAGGGGTGTCTGTCCCACCCCCAAGAGGAAGTCTGGAGCTGTGAGAGGGTGTGGTCTGGGCAGACTTCGGTAGGTCAGAAATGTCAGAATCCAGCCGCCTGCATGTCCCCTCTATGTCTCTACACTCTACATGTGATGCTGTGAAAACAGACCCAGGACAAGGACAGCCTGAGAGAAGCCACTCCCTGACCCAGAATGAAGACCGGAAAGCAGTCCTGGGACACTAACCCTGACCTGGGCAATGAAAGCCCAAGCCCGTATTTCTATTCTTCTAGACTCCCCAGTCTACCTCTGTTACTATATGGAAGTGTGTGAGACTGGATAACTTAAAAAGAAAAGAGGTTTATTTATGGTCGAGGGTGGAAAGCTGTATTTCGTGGGGTCCTCCTTGCTGATGGAGCCCCCGTGTTGACCCTCAGAGCATCTTACTGGTTTGAGGCAGTTTCTCAACACCACCTAAGCTGGGTCCTCTCTGTCCCTTCACAAGGATATTAAAGGGACCCCAAAGGGACTAAACAACTAAACCAAAGGGACCCCAAGCTCCCTTAGTCCCATAGCGAAACCCAAGCACAATAGAGAGGGCAGGACCGCTCAGGGAAAACAATGACCCTGGAAAGCCAAGGCATAAACACATATTCCATCACAATGGAAACCCCACCCTGGCACCAAACCCACCAAGAGAGTCTCACTAGCCCTGGCCTGTGGGGCCCTCCCACCTACCACGTGTCCTGCTGAGTGATCCCTGTAAATGTCACAGCAATGTACTTCAAAGATCCCTCTCTATATCTACTGATTTCATGTAAGCTATTTCAATGAACCTTGGTTCAAATATCTGGGAAAAAAAATGTCTGTATTGAACACGTACAGTTTTTCCTTCCTGTTATTCCCTGAACAGTCATGCATCACGGCTGTTACAAAGCATAGCCTTCGTACTGCAGTAGGAGTTATAAACAATATAGAAATGGCTCAAAGCAAACGTGAGGGTGCATGGTGAGGATGGGCAAACCCAACAGCACTTTCTACAAAGGACTTGAACAGTTTGGTGTTGCAGTGTCCTGGACCCACCTCCACTCGGAGCCAAGGGACTACTCTACTGCACCCTGAGGGCTTACCCAGCACAAACTTGTTTGCTAAAGGTGAAAGATCAAGGTAGCAGCAGGCTTGGTTTCTCCTGAGACTTCCTTCTCAATGCGTCCTTCCATGGTCTTCTCTCTATGCTTGCGCAGCTCCAGTATCCCTTCCTCCACTTGAGAGGACACCAGTCAGAGTGGATGCATGATGACCACAGTGGCAGCCTTATGGCTTCATTTAGCATCATTTCCAAACATAGGTACATGCAAGCTAAGATGTTTGAGTTTGGTGAATACCTTTCCATTCTGCCCTGGCACTTGATTTTCGCCAGGAAGAAATGTAGGATTCTGGTCTCAGAATATGCATGCCAGCTCATAACCACCACCCAGCCACGCATGAAATAGAAACAGCAGCCGGACCAGGCAGCCATCTACGTCCTCCCTCTAGGGCTTTCCCACTCAAAGCCCAGTGCTTCACTAGGCCAGGTTCTGTCTCTCTCCTCCGTTTAATTAAGGAAAGAGGCACATGAGTGCTTTCTCGAGTTTAATGACTGTTCTTACTTAGCACCATCCAGCAAATGACTTCTTAAATTGAAGACCAGAAAGCACTCAATTTTCTAGATATTTACTGTCACATCTACAACAACACAGCTGCCACAGAGTATGCCATTCCCAAGGCTCCCGCTGAGATGGGAGGTGACGCCTGTCTCACCACGCTGAGCCCTCCAAATGAATACAACAGCTGCCTGCCACTCTCCAGGGCTGTCAGACCATGGCCATCAGCCCAGACACTGTATTCTAACATAGCCTGACCGTCCACACAGCACAGTGTGTAGCCACTGCCAAGGGAGGCTGGCAGAAAACATCAGGTCCTCAGGTGAGGAAAATCTCCGTCCAATGAAAACCTCACCAGGAAACCTGGCCCTGCTTTGGTCCTGTCCTCAAAAGTGGCAAAATGTTTCCTTACAGGAAACGTCTCAGTGTGGTACGACACAACATGGTGACCCGTGTTTCTTCTCAGCAAGGGACTTTGGGTAGAAAAGAAAAAGTGGGTTTACAACCTCTACCGTGTGTCTGCGTGAGAAACTCATGCTTTGTTCCTGGATTTCTGCTTGGCTGACTCAAGAGAAACAACTGCTGGTATCTCTATTGGAGGAATCATATCCTGGCATCACTTCCTTTACAGGGAGTCTCAACTGTCTCCTCCCTCCCTCTGCAGCTTGGAGCATTTTCCCCAGCAACTGAGAATGATTGAAAAGCCCAGAATTCTAGGCAGTAGCCACAGGTTCAGGAAGAGGGACAAAACATTGCAGATATTCTGTGTAGAATCCTCTTCCAGCTTCCCTTACATGGCTGCCATGGCCCTTGGAGACAGAAGCCAGTTGCTTATCTACCCCAGGTACCATATTTACCTCCATTTGAGTTCTCGCCAAGCAGGACCTTTGCCGGCCTGTGACTCTTGCCACATCCCCGTCCTTTTGTCTAAAGGACTCTTTTACTCCCTTTACCGCTGTTGGCGGGACAGCTCTTGCTTGGGGAACCCACTGCTTCAGGAATGAAGCAACCCAATGCCTTGGAAGCTCTTCAGAAAGGAACTGTGCGTCAGTGCATCAACTCCACTCCCCAGTATGGGGCATTTAATCCTTGGAGCGACACAATGGTTTTCAGCCCTTGTCCCCAGCTCTGTCCCCACACAGTTGCAAGGCTTTCCCCCAGTCCTCTTTCTTACACCCTCACCCATCCCTTTTCTGGAATCCTCTGTCAGACAGTTTCCATTTCCTGGAAGACAATGCTGTCCTGCCCTTGGGACTTTGACCTCAATGCTTTCTCCCCCTGGTGGCTTCCACGCATACACTCTTTGGTCAGCTCCTACCCGTCTGTAGATGTCACCTTACTCAGGAAAACTCCTAGATGTCTCCAGACAGACTGGGCTGCCCTCTTGGGGACTCCCAACTCTTTCATGCTCTCTCTCTCTCCCAGAGTCCTTGTCACACAGTTCTGGCAGCATCTGCTCACTCATCTGCTCTGTGAATTCCTCGAAGGCAGGCTCTCTGTGTCCCCGAGGCTGGCTCCTAGCTCATGGTGACAAATGTGGGCCAGCAGTGGTAACACATGAAGCACCTGCTCCCCACCTGCCCTTCCAGCTGTCTCATGACCATTTTGCCTGTTCACTACACCCACCAAATTTGTTTGAAGACAGTACCCTGCTATTCCTGGCCCAGGGCCTGGGGTTAGGACCCTGCTCTCCCTCAGTTCGTTTCAAAGATATTGATTTTGCTTGGCGCCAAGGCTGTTGAACTAAGACGTTTCCATAAGAAGCTGAATAAACACCGCACTTCTTTCCCAGCCCCCAGCAGGCATGCGCTCATGGCCTTCCAGGGCTGAAGCAGCCGTGAACAAGATGCTCCTAAGGGATTCCGGCAGACAACTACTGACAGGAATTTTCCTGCTTACTTGGCCCAATCTTAACCTCCAAACTCCTGTATTCCTATGCCCTAGCTGACTAGATGCTAGAAGGAGCAAGGTATAGGTACCCAGTAAGAATGGACCCAAAAGGCAATGTGTCAAAAAATAGAATTCAGACAAGAGACTAATTTCCTACTATACAACATGTTCCCAGAAATCTGAAAGAGGGAAAAGAAAAAAAAAAACTAAAAATGGAGGGAATATAAACTCTGGGAGCCATTTAGATGAAACTGGTTCTTAAACATTTAATATGGTTTCATGCAAAGTGACAACTATAAGGTCATTTTTCAAATCTACTTCCCTGGCAAAGATCACAGATCTTGATTCCACATTTTGCTGGTGAGAGTGTGAGGAAAGATGCTCGTGTGCCTCGGGCAGGAGAAACTGGCATGTCCAGATGAGAAAGCAGAACAGCAATATGGGTCTAAACTGGAGTCACCAATAGAAGTTCCTTCTCTAGGAATCTAGCCTAGCGCACGTACACACACACACACACACACACACACACACACACACACACACACATGAAATGTCGGCCAGCACAGCATAGCAGAAGCGTGTAATGTCTCAGTGTCCATCAGGAGTAGTGGGGCTAAGTAAACCAGTGCAAAAGGAGAGTTCACTACAGCATAATCAATGCAGACACCATTCATACTCGTGGGAAGTTCTCTGGGGTGTGTTTATATATGTACACATGTAGATATCTAAACATGTGTTTGTAGATGCACGTGCATGAACACATGTAGGGTGAGAGAGCTCTGGGTGGCAGGGGAAGGGGACGTCGTTTTCACTTCCTGCTTCAGCTTCCTGCTTACAGATTTGTCGTGGGCTACTCACTCAGCCCATGGTCTCGCTTCCTTGGCTGAGGCTTTTTCCTCTAGGAGAGGAGTCTTCATCTATTTGTCATGGGCTGATCGTGCAGATGTCTGATGGGAAAGGCAGACCACATGCATCAAGGTTGGCTGTCTTGGTACAAATGACAGTTATGGCATTCAATGGTGCTGTCAAGGTAATTGTTGATGGATCCCCTCTTTGCTTCCTAGCCTCCTTCAGGAACTGCCTGTGTGGCTCTCTCTGTCAGCTGTAACTGGCTATGCACAATAATTCACTTCTAACTGAGGTTTCTCTCTCAAGTGAACATGTTCCTGGATACACTCAATTGCCTGTTTCCAAGAAGGCCCCTACCAGTGTGAATAAGTACACCTTTAATCCCTGCACTCAGAAGACAGAGGCAGAGGGATCTATGAGATTGAGGTTGGCCTTGTTTACAAAGTGAGGTCTATAGCAGCTAGGTCTGTTATACAGAGAAACTGTGCCTCAAAAAAAAAAATAATAAGTAATAAAATAAAATAAAGATTCGGCATCATTATGATCAGCCTCTTTCCATTATCTGGTCCCAAGTCTTTTATTATCATCATCATTATTATTATTATTACTACTACTACTACTACTACTATTACTATTGTTACATCCTGATTGTAGTTTCCTCTCCCTCCTCTCCTCCCAGCCCTTCACTTCACCTCCCCTCTGCTCTCTCCTATCCACTCCTCCTCCATCTCACTTCAGAAAAGGATGGGCCTCCCATGGATTTCAACAGAACATGGTATATCAAGTAAGTATGACTACGCACCTCCCCTCGTATTAAGGCTAGACAAGGCAACCCAGTATGAGGAAAGAGTCCCAAAAGCTGGCAAAGGAGTCATTGACAGCCCCTGCTCCCATTGTTAGGATCCCACAGGGAGGCCCAGCTACACAATGTAACATAAATGTAGAATGCCTAGGACAGTTCCATACTGTCTTCTCTGTTGTCCCATAGTCTAAGTGAGCCCCTACGAGCACCGGTTAGTTGATTCTGTGGACTTTCTTGTGGTGTCCTTGACTCCTCTGACTCCTACAATCCTTCATTCCTCTCTTCCACAGGGTTCTCCAATGTCTAGCTAATGTTTGGCTGTGGGTCTCTGAATATATTTCCATCAGTGGCCAGGTGAAGCTTCTCTGATGAAAACTGGGCTAGGCAACAATCTACGAGCATAGACTATCACTAGGAATAATTACATTGACTTTTCTTGCCAGTCATGTTTGGTTTTTTCCTTGGTCTCTAGGGTATCTATCCTCTGGGTACTGGCCCTCCAGGCAATGCCAGGGGTGGGCTCCATCTTATGCCATAGGCCTCAGGCTGGACCAGTCATTAGTTTACCCATTCCCACAATTTCCTCACCACCTTTACCCTAGCACAGGACAATTGTGGGTCAAAGGTTATGTGGCTGGATTAGTGTCCCAATCCCTCCACTGGAAGTTTTGCCTGGAGATGGCCTGTACAGGTTATATATCCACTATTGCTAGGAGTCTTAGCTAGGGTCACCCTTGTAGATTTCTGGGATTTCCCATTGCACTAGGTTTCTACCTGATCCCAAATGGTCCTCCTTTTCCAGTCGTCTCTTTCAGTATTCTCCCCATCCATTGACCCCCACCTAATTTCTCCTGTTCCCATCCTCACCCAGCCCCAGTCCACCTGCAAAACCTATCCATTTCCCCTTCCCAGGGAGATCCAAGCATTGCCCCTTGAGCCCTCCTTGTTACCTAGCTTCTTGGGCTCTGTCGATTGTAGCATGGTCATCCTTTACTTTATAGCTAATATCCACTTATGAGTGAGTACACACTATGTTTTTCTTTCTGGGTCTGGGTTACCCCACTCAGGATGATTTTTCTTCTAGCTCCATCCATTTGCCTGCAAATTTTATGTTATTGTTTTTAACAGCTGAGTAACAACTGAGAAGTACTCCATTGTGTAAATATACCACATTTTCTTTAAGTGGTTTTTGGTTGGGGGACATCTAGGTTATTTCCAGTTTCTGGCTATTAGGAAGAATGCTGCTATGAACATAGTTGAGCAAGTGTTCTTATGGTATAATGGAGCATCCTTTGGGTATATGCCCAAGAGTGGCATAGCTGGACTTTGGGGTAGATCAATTCCCAATTCTCTGAGAAACTACTATATTAATTTCCAAAGTCTGGCCCCAAGTGTTATGGCCTTAATCTCACACACAATCGCAAATGCATCCTTCCGACACGTGCCGCTATCCCAGTCTCTTCTTTCTGCTCACAGCCTCTCGTTAGCACTTCCTTCCTCCTGCTCCAGCCACCCTATGCATTGCTACCAGAGATGTTCTTCTAAAGGTCCAAGCTAACTAAAACCTCCTCATAAATTCTCTCAGTAGCTCCACAGGCCCTTGAAACTAAAGTGAGCTGACTTACGTCTTTCCAGGCACCCTGCTGTAGAACTTGCTACCATCTCTCCAGCACAAACAAACACATTTGTGCATACATGAGTGCGCATGCGAGCACGTGCGCACACACACACATCTCTGCAACAGTACTGACTGAGGCCTTCTTGATGCTAGTCACTGCTCTTAGCCTGGGATTCTGTAGTGAACAAAACGGACAAACTCTCCTCTCTGAATGGACAAGAGGTGCAGTTTAAACACAAAGGTAAGCATGATAATTTCAGGTTTGGCAAACACTATAATAAAATTGTAGGCCCACATTGCACAGTAGAAATGAGGGGGAGCCTGGGAGAGACACCCCTTAGGTATGCAATCGAGAAGGCTTCTCTGAAATGGTAGCTGTGAGCTTACACAAGGGGAGCACTCACCATGTCAAGTGCCTCAAATGCCACTGTTTTGTGGTCACTGCCATTTATTTGGCCAGGAACTCCACCTCTCTTTTTTCATGCTCCCTAATCCCCACTAATCCTCTAAGACTCAAGACTCCAAGGTCTCTGTCAGGAGGTCTTTCTTAATTCCAATTTGGACTGGGCACCCGTCCACCACTGCGCACAGTCACCCCGCATCCTTTTGTCACACATTTGGTCCCCTGTTGCATAATTGTCTTTCCACCTTGCATTCCCTCACACTGGTGGGGCCTACTCCTGGACCAAGCAATCTGCAAAGCCAGAATACTCTGCCCTGCCTATTGTGAAATCTGGAGCCACAGGGTGGCAAAATGGAAAAGAAATCGGTGTGCATCCGGTGTTGCTTCTTCCACCAGCTCATTTTAATGGCTAAAAAAAAAAAAATCGCTAGATGAACTTGGGGACTGAAGATGCTTGAAAGATAAATATCTTTTGAAATGTAGAAACACGCCCCCACGCTTCCACCCTGGATTTGAAAAAAAAAATCAAAGCCCTTCTTTCATGTCAGTTTAAAGGACTTCTGAGGCTTTCTCTTTGCTGGGTCTCCAGGTAGCTGCTCCCCACAAAGACATAATGATGAAGGAAACCCCTCATAGCAGCATGGTAAGTACGTACCACTACAACCAGAGCACTCTCCGGAGCTGAAGGCTGATTCTTAGGCAAACACACCAAAATCACCACCTCAAAACTCTTCCACAAGCTCATATAGGCAGCATCTTGCTACAAACAGGCCCTGAGCTTGAAATGGGATGAGATCTGGATTGGAGAGCTTCAGTGTGCCTGAAATCCCAACTGTGTCACCGTGCATTTGGACACAAGTTGTAGGAAATCAGTTCAACCGATGCCAGAAGGACTTGGCAGGTTCACAAAACTGGAAAGTCCACAAGTGCTCATGTCCACAGACCTGAACTGACTGTGGAGCTGATTCAAGCCTGCTGGGACTCTGGTGTTCATCATCGGCTCTGCCTGGTTCCAAGCTGCCCTGGTTTTCACCAGGGTTCCTTGTATAAGTCAGCCTCAGGACTCCAAGATTCCATCTAACCCACCCAGAAACTCCACAGTTCTCATGCCCAAGATGTCCAATACCCGAGACTCACTCTGACTGGTTAGACTGGGTCACAAGAAACTCCAACACGGGAAGGTTGAGTCAGTTCAAGTCTATCACATGGCTTTGGAGTACGGATCAAAGAAAATCACATCAGTGTGACTTTACAAGAGGCAACTAGGAACTAGACCCCAAAAGCAAGAAGTAGCCACTGTGCTGGACAAGTCCTTGCACCTCCATAAGCCTCAGTTTTCGTACAAGTCAGGAAAGTGGCTGAGCCTAGGCAATTTCTGAATTTCTAAACACAAAAGCTCCAGTAGTATAAGCTGAAAGGTATTTTAGAAAAGTTGGAGTAAGTCGGACCAGATGCTTTACCAGGGGGCATTGATGTTTCAGAGATGAGGTAGTGAAATGTCAGGAGGGGAAACAGGGCCCTCCAACCTTACTTCCTGCAGAACCAAAGCCAACCGGGAGCTGATTGAAAGGTGAGGGTGACTCCTCCTCTTCTTCTGCCCATGGCATCCCATGGATTTGTCTCGACATAATGCCTCTGCTGTTTCTCAGTCAGGAATGATTTTTGCTTCCATGAGAAATTCAAAAATGTCTGGAGACATTTTTGATTGACATGATTCAGGAAGAAAGAGTGGATGCTATTGACATCTAGCAAGTAGAGGGCAGAGAAGCTACCAATGTCCTAAAGGACACAGTAGAGACCTACAGCAAGAGTGACCTGGTCCCAAATGTCAGCAGAATTAAGGAAAAGAATCCAGTGCAAGAGGAACGATTATGCTCACCCAAGCCTGTGTTCTGCAGAGGCAAGGATCAGGGCACTGATTTATACAGAATCACAAGCAAGGAAAGTCAGTGTGGCTGCAGTATGGAACACGGCTTAGAGAAGGTCAGGGGAGGAGGCTGGGGTGGTTGTCAAGGTCTGGGTGGAACAGGGCTGTCTTCATGGGTGTGTGACTGTACACTCAATCTGGGATCCACACTTAGGACACCTATATTTGGTTACTGCCTTCCTATCACTGCCTTGGATTTCTTAAAACTCACTGGACCTGGCCCACTCACTTTCACTTTTTCCCTGGACCTTGTGTTATGTAGCCACCAGGGATCTGAATCAAGGCAATGACAACGAGAACACAGTATCTGTCCCTTTCTCATAAAAATGTGGCCCAATTTTCCAGATCTCCAGAGTCCTGGGCACCAACCTACTTAGGAATAGGACCTGGGCATGTAGGCATAAAGTTGATTGGTGTATGTGTCGGATTAAGTAAAAGATCCAAAGGCTAGTGAGAGACATGGACTTTTCTAGCCAGTCAGGAAAGATGTTCTCAACCAAGAACGGTTGATTCTTGCCCACGTGGTATGCTTGAGAGGGAGAAGAGACTCAAGTGAACAATGGAAAAACATTTATAATTTTAAGGTAGAGAGATGAAAGCACATTGTTCCCCCAAACCATAGGCTAAATGCTGGGCAGCTTCCTGAGGGTGGGTTGGAGGTCGGGACTCAGAAGGGCATCTAGGGATGGTCGTTCTGAGCATGTAGGGTGTTTAGTGGCCTCAAGTTGGTAGGTTGAAATTAGACATGGTGAAAATGCTTATGCCATAGAAATGGGCAAACCACAAATCAAGGCTTGCTTTCACAGAATCGGTTGTTAAAAATCCACCAGCACACCGTTGTCCAACTCCTACACACAGAGTCTCAGAGAAACAACATCTTTACTGCTCTTTACACAACGTGTGGGACAGGAGTGCCCAAACGTGGGTACCTGCCCTGCTGGCTCACATTTCATCTGAGGAGACTGCTACTGGAGAGACTGCATCACTCATCCTTGTCCACGCTCAGTACCCGACTGGATCCATCAGGTTCCATCTGGCACCACTGTTCGCCTCCATCTTCTACACCAGCTCCCAGATGGGGCTCCGAGTGGGTGCAGAGAGGAGGGGAAAGATGTTGACAGACTTGGTGAGCCCTGAATGGAGAGGCAGGTGTGGCAGCCAGAAACTGAGCAGATCAAAGAATGGCAGACCCAGGAAGGCCCAAAAGCCTCTCCAACAGAGATGGGGGTGTGGAGTGGGTGTGGCTTCTGACACAGTGTCTGCCCCCAAGCTCAGCCAAATACCACCCTCCACCCCACCCGTGTTGGCAAAGTCCTGGGCCCTGAATTAGTCTTTTCCTTGGCTTGCAGTTCTCCACGCTTAAGGATGCTAATCTCCTTAAAAAAAAAAAAAATGTGCCCGTCTTTCTTGGAGTCTCTCGAATAGTTCCAATTATTTCAAACTGCTCCTCCATGTCCCATAATGTGCCATTTGGTTAGAACATGTTTATGAATTAAATAAAATATGACCCAATTATATTGAATGGAAAGCAGTAAAGCTTTTTAAATAAAGCCATTATTTTTATTAGTCATACTAACGCCTTTACAGAACGTCACTGTCATACTGTTCAGGTCTCCCTGTGAGGCAGGTGCCACCATGCTCGTAGGACAGATTAAAAAAACAAACACACCAAGGCTCAGTAGGTAGCCTATAGTATCTCCCTTGGAGGTGAGTATGGCAGGACACAGACCCGACCCACGGCTGCATGGCACCAAGGTTCCTGTTTCTCACCCCAAGCCACCTCCTCTTTTTCTTCGGACTGTTTCACAACACATTTGCTTCCTGACAAGAGTTCTGGTTGCTTTCTTCCAGGACACCTGCGAAGAGCCCAGAATGCATGTCTCGCCAAGCCTTGCTCCACCAAATCGATTTTGAGACTACAAAGTCACTCCCAGTATGTGGCACTGCTGAACGGAGCCAATGATAGCTGTAGCTATGCTCTGCCTTGGTGGAAAGGTAGTCTCCGCGAATCCAGCGGAGGAGGCTCCCTGGTGCTGCCAGCCCCAAGCAGCTGTCCTGGTGACTTGCTGCAGCGGCCGCTGAGACGTAGGAGCAGAGTGGAGCAAAGCAGCCTGCCAAGACCAGGTGTCTCAGGCTTGCTCGTGCAGTCATTTCAGACAAGCAGGCCGACAATGAGGACTGAGAGATAATGAGCAGATGCCCATAGACTGCTCTGGTCACCAGGCAGCTGGGGCCAATAGAAAGTCCATGTGTTGGGAATTGGGAGGCGGAAGCTCCTCCTGACTACTAATGCTGGATGCCTGACCTTGAGCAAAGCGTTTACCCGGCCGGCCGCCTGACGCTCCCCAGCTGCCAAATGGGGCTAGCAAGACCCATTTGCTTCCTACAGCCACGCTGCTCATGAGAGAGGGGGCCCTTTGTAACTCAGGTCATCCAGGAATTGTCTCCAGATTGTTCCAAAACAATAAGGTTCCAGTCTGAAGGTCTAGAGAATTTACTCACATATTCTGGTCCTAAACATGATGTTTGGAGAAGAGAACACAAAGTCGGGAGACCGGGGAAAGGGGGTGGATCTGGGTGGAGTGGCAGGGGCTAAATATGATATCAAATACACTGTAGAAAATTCTCAAAGAACTACTTTAAAAACAGAAAAAAATAAGCATAATATATGATAATTGAAGAAAATATACAAAGGAAAACCCATAAAATTATTCATAATAAGCATTCATACATATGTATTTTAACATTTTATTATCAATGTGTATATATAAACATTAGATAACATAGTTTTGTATTTTTTCCTCTTCAAGTGATTTAGAAGAATTTCATGTTTCTAGTCTAAAACTATTCTGCTGTCTGCAGAAGCCCATCTGTTTAACCCTTCCTGTATTGTCGAATATTTAAAGCTTCTGGTACCCTGACATTGTAAAATACATTGCTTTGACATCTTTGCTCATAAGTCTTTCCCTTTTCCGCCTCTGATTATTTCCTTAAACAGATTTCTAAGAATCATGAAATCGTCTGCTCAAAGGGCAGCAGCATGCTAAAGTTCTTGTGGCGTACAGACATGCCACAGTAATGTGCTCATCCAGCAGCAGTGTGGGACACGCCAGTCTCCTACCGCCCCTCTTTCATCTAATTACTCTCCCTCTTACGAGGCTTACGACTCTGATTCAGTTAAAAGAGTCTCGCTGCTGCTTCATTCAGGTTTTTAAATTACTTGTCGAGTCTGTCACTCATTTTCACAGTGGGTTTAATTCTGCTTCATGGATTGATTTATTTACTTTCCACTGTATAAACCCATATCTTCTCTCTAATCTCTTTGCCAGACCTGAGCCCACAGAGAAGAACTATACCAAAATTCTTCATTTGGTCCATGCACTAAATGTTCCTGTTTATTCCCATTACTTCCCCACTTCTCTCCACCTGCCTTGTTTTTCCGTGGCTCTCCTGAAGTCTAAAAGGCTATCATCACCAGAGTTGGCAGCCAGGACATGGCGCTGTGGTGGCTTACTCATCTTCTTCCCCACAAGAAGTGGGGAAAGTAACTCTTTGGGGACTCATCTCCAGGGCCTTGCCCCACAGGGGACACAGATGTCAAGTGGCAGCTGTCTCCTCCTATTTCCCAGTTGCCCATGCCAACGTATGAGCCAATCTCTAGTGGAGTGACATCTTCTCAATCTCCATATGTCTTCTCCATGCTCGGACTATAGGGTCCCCAAAAGGCAAATTTCTCTCCATGACTGCTACCAACATATGCAAAGTTGAGGAAAGACAAGAAACAAGAGGCCCCAAAGGCCTTGTGTGGGTCTATGCTTGTCATTTAACCTCATTATCCATAATGCTGGTGTTTGGACCCCTTCTCAGCTCTGACTGAGAGTCATTAAGAGTAAAAGAACTCTTGCTACCCTGGATTCTGCAACATACACAAAGTAGGTTTGCGTAATAAAAGGCTATACCCGTAGTCTTGCTGTACCCTTCTAGAAGGTTCTAGAATTAACAAAACATCCCTAAAGACCATGGAACTGATTTTTTTTCTCTTAGACTATCATTTCCAAAAATCTCTGTTTAATTTTTGTAGGTTTGACTGGGATTCACATGTAAAAGATAACTCCATCGCTAGGTTTTCATTAGAGGAACTGTCTATGGAAATAAGCTCATTAGCACCCAGACTTCCTAAGGCTTTTGAAGTAGATACATTCTGACTCTTTGAGAGGAGGCTGAGGAAGGTATTTCTGGAGTGTCTTTGATTTCTCAAACCCTTTGTTTAGGGGCATCTTACAGAAGGAAGGTTCAACAGAAGGTGCCTCAGAACACCCGCATCATGCGACCTATAGTTCAATCTTTATGCATTCGAGAAAAATGGGTTTTAGAAGGAAAAGAATCTCTGACCATAAGTCCCTAAACCAACTCCCTTTCTATCCAAGTCCCAATATGGGATCTGGTACTGAGCCTGGGAGACAATATGTAAACAAACAGACATGACTATATGCTAATAAAACTTTACTAGACGTTGGGACACAGCTGGGCCATGATTGATGACCTTTGTTGTAGATCATTTCAGCCTAGGGAGGAAGAACCCACAGGCCCTGAGTATGAGAAAGCCAGTCCTGACAAGGTCAAGTCACCACAGTCTTTCAGTGGGCATTCCACTCTTAGGAGAGAAGGCTGTGCTCACAGACACCAGCCTAAGTGATGGAGAAACAGTCCTGTGCCTTCCTAGTTTTGAGGATCAGGAAGCATTCTGCCCCATACCCAGTGCTGCTGGGGTATGACCCTAAAAAAGGCTACCATCAAAGCCCCAAGAGAAGCCACATGAGGCCTCGTGTGAAATCTCAGTATTCCTGAAGAAGTGGGTTTATTTCGGTGAACTGAGTGTCAGTGGCCTCATCTGAACCAGGGTGTTTGAACAGGAAGCAGCAGCTACATTCCTAGAGGAGGAGAGTGGGACTGAAATCTACGTGCCTTCAATGTGACGTCCTTTACTCCTGACCCAACTATAGCAGGGTTCACAAGGAATGTGAACATTGTCAGCAGTGTGAACCCCAGTGCTGAGCCATATAGACTGTACAGCCATTCTCTTAAATCACTCCATTTATAATGAGGGGACAATGAGTTCCTCTCTCTTAGAATCGGAGATGATGTCATCAGTGGGAGGGGTAGCTGAGGAAGGCAATGACTGCCGATGAGTCTAGTCTACATATTGAAGGACACAGAGGACCTACACCTCGTGCAATCAGTCCCAAGTGCCTGCCCCACTGCTGGACAAGCCATCGCTTCCTTAGAGATGCTTCAGCAGAACCTATCTGATAATTGGCTTACCCACAGCCCAGATAGACCTTACCATGCTGATGTGCCCTTGATTTCCTGGAATATCCCTGCTTCCCTTTCCCCATGTTTAGCATGAACTGTAATTTGTAACTTGGAAATGTGCAATGCTGACTGACATATTTGTGAGAGCAACCATGGCAACCTAAGGTCTAGTAAAGAATTTGGAAGCCATCGCCACAGAGAGGTTCAGATGGGGAGATGCAGAAATTTCAAATGTCCTGGGTCATCTCAGGAACCAAGAGACATGCTGGTAACCATGGCACACAACGTCTGAAGTGAAATGCTGCTGAAAAGGCCTTTGTGTGGGTAGACAGCAGGATTTGGGCAGAGTCCCAACAGCACCCATGATAATTATCTAAACTATAAAGCAAGTATTCAAGCCAGAACCAACTGGGTGCCAAGAATTTCACAAAGAACCACAGACAAAAAAAGAAATCTAAATCAAGTCAAAGAGGCCTTTCCATACCCCTCACCAGGCATTTATAGCAACCGTATACAGAAAGACCTCTGGGGGATGAGGGGACAGGGAACTTAACCTTGGGGAGTTTATCATCCACCTGAATCTTCAAGTGATTAAGAAACTCACCTAAAAATAATGTCTCTAACAATGCACCAAAATAAAAACAAGATCATCATTAGGCCGTGCTCTGTAACAATGGGACTGAAGAGGATAAGGAAGTCTTTAAAGAAATACGAGGATGACATTTTATGGCAGTTTTCTGAGCTGAAGACCTTCAAGACAGTCTTCTAAGGATGCAATTCCTGGACGAGACCTGTCTCCCTCAGCCATGGTCAGTACCACTAATCACGCATGGAATTCTTTTCAGCTGATCCCAGGAGTGCACCGCTCCAAAAAGGTGCAGCTCATTGGCCAAAACATGGTACACAGAGTGAAGACCGCCAGCACTGAGGAGAAACAGGCACAGCCAGTCTTTCATCCAACGTCTCATCCAAAAGGCTAAGAAGACAGTCCAGACATGAGTTCAAGTCCCTGATACCAGTCCTGGCTCCCCAGTGTGTGTCCAGGGGCCTATACCAGCAACCCTGGCCCACTAGGAGTGTGCTGGTCTTCCTTTGATAGTTCCATACACAGGTGTGAAGGAGAAATCAATTAGGACAGATCCACCTCGTTTTGTAGCTTCTATTTTATTGTACTAAAGCTTCTGGGTTTGATTTTAAATGCCCCCCTAAGGCTCCAATGTTGAAGGCTTGGTCCCTACTTCAGCAATGTTCAAAGGTAGAGCCTTTGGGAGATGGTTGGCTCATGAGGGCTATGGCATCATCAATACGTCCACTCAGTATTTATACCTGGATGGGTCACTTGGAAGAGTCAGAAATTGTAGGAGCTGGGACCTAGTTGGAGGACGTAGGTCACTGAGGGATGACCTTGAAGGGGATATTTTGTACCTAGGCCTATCCTGTGCCTGTGCCCTGGCCACCATGAGGGGAGCAGACTCCCTACACACATAATGTTCTGCCTTGCCACATGCCCACAACAGTGAGACCCAGGGACCATGAGCTAAAATGTCTGAAGTCATTTAGCCTGTTACTCAAGTGCTACATCTCAGGGAAACCGACTGATACAACCTGAGAGTGCATATGACTTTCTAAACATCCTCAGACTTAATGCACATGGTGAGTGGGGGGAAGAAGTGCAGGCAAGCTGTGGAGCCCTGCGCAGGAAGGCCTTAGTGATGGACATGGCTGCCAGAGGTTCCTGGGGGAAATGGCAAACTCTGTTCCATCTGCAGGGAAATGTTCCATGCCACTTTTGACCCATCAATCCCACACCATACCCCATCACAGGGCCTTCCGTAATGCACTCTCTCAGGAGAGGACTATACTCTTTCCAAAACACGGACTCCTATGGTCACATGCGTGGGGATTTGCCCACAGTTTGCCTTCTCCTCCTATTCATAAGGTGCCTAGAGGCACAGACTCAGTGGGTTTGATTCCTAAGCTAACTACTAATTGTTTACTCAAGTGGCCCTACCATTGTACCATGTCATCATATGTCTGGGGCCCCTGTCCAAAGTTTCATTATTTATAGTGTTCCAAGCCAGGAGATAGGTTCTGGGCACATCATATTAAAACATCTACCTCACGCTTTCTCACACACAAAGAATTGTGGCTGTCTGGGTTATGGACACTGAGGCCTTCCCTAATGACATCTTTGGAATTTCAAATGTAAACACAATGCCCAATCTTTGAATTTGACTCAGGAATAGCTAAGAATTTTCATTCCATAGATAATATTGAGCAAGAGCTCATGGTGTTCATCTTCCAGTCTTCCTTTGCAAGCGCATACACAGGTACACACACACACACCTCTGTCTTAATAGAATGGTACCTTTGAGAAGCTGTGGCTGAACGGGAAGTTTGGTTTCTAGTATCTTGATGAAATTCTATGTCCCCACATGTCATTCTTGGACAAGAACTTATGGAAGACTCATGGCGAACCAAATGCCAAGAACCTTGACAATGCCTTGTCTTCATGCTGAGGTGTCATAGACCTCTCCTCAAAGTAGTCATGTGACACAGTGCTGGCACTGTCCAAATCATTTTACTAATGGGAGGTGTCTTGACCACTATTCTTCCTCAAGTCACTTCAAAGCTATTAACCCCCTAGTCTATACAAGATCAGCCTTCTACAACAGAAACAACATACTCTCATGGCTTCCTTAAGCTAAAGGTTTGAAATGAAGGAACAAAGGGTTCAATGCCCCTCTTCCCAGAGGAATCTGGGGCTGAGATGTGGGAAGAGGCTTGGCAAGGCCACAGGAGTGCAAGGATCCCTCACCCCCTGGGAAAGCATTGAGAGGTTTAGATTCTGATGCTACCAGAGAGGTAGACCTGTGGCAGCAGAGGCATATGAGTGTAGTCAGGGAGTCGGGCATCAGACCAGACATGATGCCTGGACCAACACCGGCCTTGGGTAAAAGCAAAGATGACTGCTTTTAGGACTGAGGATCAAGGTACAGTGGAAGGCACTGAGTATCAAACATCTTCATTCCTAGCCTGTACCAGAGCTGAGAATCCTCCCTTATGTTTCCCTCTGAGCTAAATCTACATTCTCCAGATGTAATGTAACAGCCCACAGAAAGCCATTATATTCTGATAAACCAATGGTGAGCTGATGACAGAAAAGTAAAACATTTAGAAAGATTAAAATAAAAATCTGGGATCCAAAGCATACGAGACCAATTACATCAGCATCTCTGGAGCAGTAACTCAGGCATGAGTCATTTTTAACTTCCTAAATGTTTCCAACATGCAGTGGAAGCACCCACACCTTGGCGAGTATCTTTGTCTGAGAACTATGGAGCCACATGAGGCAGTGTGGAGAAAACGGCAAGAGGCAGGTGCTACAAAGGTGGGGTGACACCTCATTTTCACCGCAGATCCATGAGGGGCTTTATTACCCTGTCTTCAGGAACCACACTGAAGGTCAAGGTTGTAAAGTAGCAGAATATGAGTGAGCATCAGGAGATGTCCTCCAAGAACACCCCATCACCCAGTGTCTCGGGGAACAGCAAAAGCTCACTGTTACCAATGACAACAGTTGTCGACAACAGCTGTCCTACTCCAGAAATGCGCAGAGTGTACCCTGAGTGACAGGCTCTGCCCTGCAGTCAGAGTGGGTATCCTCATCTTCTTTCTGATATTCTGGGAACACGTCTAGTTTCTGTCCCTTAAATGAGTAAGTGAACTGGGGCTTTCTTATAGAATATCTGTTATCAAATTGAGGCAGTTCCTTCCGTCCCCAGTTTACTGCATGCTTATCACAAATGGGACCTGAATTTTGTCAAATGCTTCTTGGGTAGCTATTGATACTATTGTATGATTTTTCTTCTTTGATCTGCTGATATAAGGCTTTACATGAACTAGGTTTTAAATTTTAAGCTATGTTTGCATCCCTAGGACAAATCCTACTCTGTCACGGTGTGCAGCTTTGCTTGTATCTTGTGGAGTTGACATTGCCAAAGTTTTTTGAGTATTTTTGCATATGTGTTCATGAAAGACATGTTCTTTATGTTTCTGTGTCTTTTTCTGATCTTTGCTTATTGCTGATCCAATATCTTCTGAAAGAGAATGGTGAGGAATTATTATAGCTTCTTTCTTAACTATCCATCCAATGTGCTAGTGAATCCAGCTGGTCCTGGGCCTTTCTGTTTAGGTTATTGATTCCACTACTTTAACAGATACCTGCTCATTGTCATGTCCTTCTTGGATACATATTGATATAATGTATATCCTGAGATATTGCTCCACTTCTAAGTTACCACATCTGTGGGCATAGAATTGTTCATAGTAACCCTCTGATATTTTTTCAATGCCCAGAGGATGTGCAGCTAAATTCCCTCTTTCACTTTTGATGTTAATAATTTAATTAGCCTGTCTAGAAATTAATTAGTCTGTCGAGAAACATCGATATTGTTAATTCATTCATAAAGCCAACTTTTAGTTTATTGATTTGATTTTCTGTTTTCAATTTCATTGATTTCTGATATAAGTTTTATTATTTTCTTCTATTTACTTTGAAATTCATTTGCAATCCTTCCTCTTCTTTCTTGGTAAGAAGCCCAGGCTCCCAAGTTCTAGGTCTCCTTGCATCTCTTGTCTTCACTAATGTGTGCCTTCCATGCTCCAGTTTCCCTCTAACTGCTGCCTCCACTCTCACACTTTAATAAGTTCTATTTCTGGTTTTTCTAGGACATTTTACCTTTAAATTGCCCTCTGGAGTCTTCTTTTACCAATGGGTTGTCTAGAAGTGTGCTGTTTAATCTCCAAGGATCTTTCTAGCTTAATTCCATAGTAGCCCAAAAATCAAGTTTGTGAGACTTTATGATCTTCCTTATTTCACAGAATATTCTAGAACCTAAACTACAGCATTTTTGCTGAATGTTCCATGTGTGCTTGACAAAAATAGAAATCTTTAATGAGTTATTCCATAGTTGTTGAGTGAGTCCCAGTGACTAGTTACAACATCAAGTTCAGTGGTGTCCATATTCATTTTCTACCTACTAGATCTGTTTGTGTATAATAAAAAAGAGTGTTGAGATTCGCAAATTTAGCTATAGGTTCATCTATTCCCTCTATAGTTCTTTAACCCTGTGTCTCATGTCTTTCAATGTTCTTAAGCACACATATGCCAAAGATTGTTGTGTCTTCTGGAGAATTGCACCCCTTTATCATTGTGTCATACTCCTTTTTATACATGACAGACACCGTTATTCAAGTCCCCCCTTTCTGAAACAGCGACACTTGCTTTCTTTTCATTACTATTAGCATGGGATACCCCTTTATATGCTCTACCTTTTGGTCGATTATTTAGTCTTTATATTTAAAATAGCTTTTTATAAACAAAATATAGCTTCAGTCTTATTTTTGGATCCACTCAATAGCATTTTCATTTTTCACATTTATTTTCTGCATGTGTGAATGCGCATACACACGTGGCACATGCTCCATGGTCTGCATGTGGAAGTCAGAGGACTTCTTCTACCATGTGGAGTCCAGGGACCAAACTCAGGTCTTCAGCTGTGACAGTAAAGACTTTACCCAGTGCACCATCTCACTGACCTAACAATGGATTTTGATTGATGCATTTAGATTGATATTTAAGTAGAATAATGGCTGACTTAATATCTACTATTATTTATTGATGTTTTTATTCACTTTGACCTTTGTAATTTAAATTAAGCACTTTATATAATTCCACTTATAATTTATAGAATCTCATTTTCTATTCTTCTTAATAGTTGTGATATACATTCACTACCTATCCAACCAGCTATCTGTTTTTTCTTTTTCTCTTTCTTTCTTTCTTTCTTTCTTTCTTCCTTACTTCCTTTTTTTTTCTTTCTTTTGATACAGGATCTCCCTAGGCAGGTTGGCCTAAAACTCTCAATCCTCCTTTTTCAGCCTCCTGGATACTGGGATCATAATACTTCCTTCCCTTTCTCCCCATCCTCCTCCATTCTTCCTCTTTCTCCTTCTCCCCTCCTCCCCCTCCTTTTCCCCTATTCCAGTGCAAGGAATTAACTTCAGGTCTGATGCTTGCCAAGCAAGTGCTCTTCCACTTACCTGTGTACCTTGCCCTGAGAGAAGCTCCTTGACATTGGTCTTGACAATGATTTATTGGATATGACACAAAAGTGATGGCAATAAAAGCAGTTTTGTGCTAAGATACTTCTGCATACGAAATTACCAAGTAAAATGACCACCTTCAGAATTCTCATCCTTTGTAAGTAAATACATATATGAAGGCCCATCAATTCACATACATTAACTATGCAATGTTCTGTTAAAAGAAAACAATTTTAAAAGCACACTGTTAGGACAGAAATAGGAAATTACTGAGGGCATTTTTATAAGAACATTAAATGCATTACTTTAAAGAGAAAACAACACAAAGGAGGTTAAGACAGAAATTGAGTCTATGTAGAGCAAGGAATATTGGAGAAAAATGGTGAGCGTATAAATGAAACTTTGAGTTACCAAATTCTTGACTGCTCTGATAAATGTCTATTCAAAACAATAGCAATGCCATATTTAATTATGCATACATATAAAAACATACATCTACTTGTATATAAGTGAAATGAATAGCAGTAATGACACAAAAGATAAGATAAAGGACAATTATACTATAGAAGTGATTTCCACCAGACATGAAGTACAGAGCTGTTTGAAGGTGGGCTTAGAGGCCTATGAGATGGTTCAGTGGGTAAGGGTGCTTGCTGCTAAGCCTGACCACCTGGGTGAAAGGAGAGAACTGGTTTCTAAGAAACTACCAGTCAAAAACACACCTCTAAGAAAAACTGCCCTCAAAAGGTAATAACAAAAACACAATGTTTTTTCATTTGTAACTTTTTACAATAAAGTTACAAATAATTTTATTTAAATAAAAGTGATATGGACTTAGCCAGACAAATAACAACGTCTTGCTAACAGGATTGCTAACAGACCCACCTTCCAAGAAAAGCTAAAGGAAGTTCTTCAAGTCCAAACAAAGGAATTAAACAGGACCAAGGATATGAACATACAAAACACATTAGTGATGACACTTGCATAGGCAAAGTGCCACAGTACTCTAATGGTGGCCAAAAGACAAATTTATTAAGAACAGGAGTTACAAAAATGTGCTAATGAAGCCAATAAAAAGACATGAGTTGCGACATAAATAATATAAAGTGTGAGGGGATCAGAAACACACAGCTGTTACATGACTGAAGGTGAATTCTTATCAGTTTATTTATTAGAATCACTATAATTATGAAATGGTTTATGTAACCACCACGGTAACAGCAAAGAAAATATCTATGTAAAAATTAAAATCAAAAGGTATCAAAATATAACAACAACAAAAAGCAACAAAACAGGAAACAATAAACAGGAAAAGAACAGAATAGCCTGAATAGTTAAAAATAAAATAAATAAAATATAAAAATAATGATATAATAATAATATAAAATATAAAAATAAAATAAATAAAAAATAAAAATGAATGTCCTTCCCTATTTATATTATAAATTAAAATAAATGGATTAAATGTCTCAGTAACAGGACATAGAATGCTCAATACAAAAACTAAGGCCAAGAAGTTTATTGTCTATGGAAAACTAATTTACATATAAGAATGCACATGGTGCCCACCTTCAATCCCAGCACTCAGGAAGCAGAGGCAGTTAGATCTCAGTTCCAGGCCAGTCTACTCTCCAGAGCAAATTCCAGGAGAGCCAGGACTTCACAGAGAAAACTTTTATCAAAAGCGGGGGTGGGAGGGGCTGTTAAGTGAAAGGATAGAAGATTGTATCTAGTGAAAATGATGGGAAAAAAACAAGAACTTTGCTCTCATTCATTAGAAACGTAGATTAGGAAATGAAGATAAGAAACTTGCACAGGAGACCGTGAGCAGCATAACAATTAAACATCAATTCATCAGTAATTGCATCCAGCAATTACAAACAGCATATGCTCTATCAAATACCTAAACATATAAAGTAGATCTTCACAGCACTATAGTATATACAGACATGCATACATGTATACATACATATATACTCATATATAAAGAGAGATGGTAGCAGACCTCAATATTACGGTTTCGTTGCTAGAACATTCTGACAGAAAATCAAACCGCAAACAGCAGATTTACATGTCCCTGTATGGACCTCACAGACATGCAGAACGCTCCCCCAAAGCAATACATTAAATGTCCTCTCAAGAGCACATGGCATTCCCCAAGTCAGAGCACATAATAGCTGACAAAATGAGTTCCAACAACTTTAAGAACACTGAATTTATACTACATATCTTTTTCTAGCTACAATGAAACAAATCCATAGATCAAAGACAAAAGGAAAATCAGAAGGTGCACACATGTAAATTAAACAGTACAATGTTAACAAATGAGATAAAGAAGAAACCAAAAGGGCAGTCACAAAATATACGAATACACATAAAATGGAAACACAACACACCAAAACTTACAGAATTCAGAAAAAAAGCAGCCAGAGAACTCACAGTGATAAATTCCCCACTGCAAAGAAGAAAGGTCTCAAACTCTACACCTGGAAGAAGTGAAAAGAAGAAAACACGAAAATCAGGAGAAGGAAAGAAATCAAGATTACAGCCGAAATAAATGAGAAAAAATACAGAATACAATAGAAAAAAATCAATTGAACAAAAGGTGCTTTGATTTTTGTTGTTGTTTTCATTCCAAAGATAAATGAAATCAACAAATCTTTTCCTAGAGTCAACTAAAAAAATAGAGAACACTCAAATAAATAAAATCAGGATGAAAGAGGAGGCATTACAACTGAGGGCAAACATATAAACAAGACCATAAATACTGCCAGCAACTGCATACCAACCAATTGGATAACATAGAAATGAACAAATGCCTAGCAATATACGAACAGCCCAAACTGAATCAAAAACAAATCAACACTCGGAACAGGTCAAAGATGAGGAAGAAAATCCCCTCAATTTCAAAAGGAAGTCTCCATTTGTCTTTCACTTTTGAAATTTTATTTCATAAAATAAACAGTTCTAGGTTGGCAGAGTGTTCTCTCAATGCTAAGCAACACCCTCTTCTTACCTGGCTTATTGTGCACACAGCTAAGGAGGACAATAAGATGATTAGAAATAAATATGAAGAAATTGTTAATAAAATTCAACATATCCATTATCTTTCCTAGATATTCTTTGTGGGGTAGGGGCTAAGGACATTCAAAGTACAATATTTTAATAAACCAGTAAATAGTAGAATATGATAGTTTTAGTCCTGTATTATACTCTAGAGGTTTAACTTATCCATACACTTGTCTCCAAGTTTGTCCCCTTGGACACCCCACCATGTCTTATGTCGCCCCTCTCCACTTGGAACTAGTAAGCACCATTGTATCCTGTTTCTATCGTTTTCTTCAGATCCTGAGGTTTGTAAAGCTAACTCAGGGCCTTTCTTATCTTTGTTCCTCTGCTGTGTGTTTATCATCCTCTGGCATCTTTAGGGGTTTCATTCACCTTTTCATTTATTATAGTTTGAAATGTATACCTAGATACAGAATTATAGCAGCTTAGAGAGCTTTCAGCTTACTCTGTAAGTTTCCTGGATCTACATAGTGGAGTCTGACCGTAATTTAGGGAAATTCTCAAGTCATTATTCTATCAGTGTTTCTTCGTCCCTTTATCTCTTTATTGTCTTCCTCGTGTTATTTTTATATGTATATATTACATTTGGAGTCATCCAACAGTTTTTGAATATTTTGTCTCATTTCTTTTTCTCCTAGTCTTTTTATTCTGTTTGGGAGGTCTCAAAGAGGCTGCTAATAAGCCATCAAAGTAATTCCCAACATCTGTTGCAGATCTGTTCGCCACATCTCTAGTGTTTCTGTTGTATTATCGCTGGCATCTCTTTTGCAGTGTGCACAAGTTAGTTTTTGTCAACCTGACACAAACTGAGGGTCATCTGGGAAGAGGAGACCTCACCCGAAAGATCGTCTCCATAGGATGGGCCTGTGAGAAAGGCTGTGGGAAGTTTCTTGATAAAGGATTGATGTGGGAGGGCCTCATGAAAATGGGTGTGACACCCCTGAGCAGGTGGTCCTGCGCTGCAGAAATCAAACTGTGAAAGCTATAAAAAGTGACCTAGCATCTTAGGTAGGGTTTCTATTGCTATGTCAAAATGCCATGACCAAAGAGCAAGCTGGGGAGGAAAGGGTTCGTTTGACTTGTACCTTTAGGTCATTGTCAGCCATTGGAGGAAGTCAGAACAGGCACTCAATCAGGGCAGGAACCTGGAGGCAGCAGTTGATGCAGAGGCCACAGACGGGTGCTGCTTATTGGCTCGCTTCCACTGGGCTGCTCAGTCTGCTTTCTTACAGAACCCAGGACCACTTGCCCAGGGATGGCACCGCCCATCCCCACTGATCACTAATTGAGAAAATGCCTTGCAGCTGGATCTCATGGCAGCATTTTCTCAAGTGAGGCTCCTTCCTCTCTGATGACTCTAGCTTATACCAAGTTGACACAAAACCAGCCAGTACAACTGACCCCTTGTCAGCTTGGCACACAAACATATCACTGTTAAGTCACAAGTCTTTATTCTTATTCATCCCCAAAACCTCACATTAAAATCATAAATAACTTTAAAAGTCCCACAGTCTTTAAAAATTCAAGTACATTAAAATTTCAATCCCTTTTAAAAGTTCAAATCTTTCAATTGCGGGCTCCCTTAAAACTCAAAATTAGCTGGCGGGTGGTGGCACACATCTTTAATCCTAGTACTTGGAAGGCACAGGCAGGCGGATCTCTATGAGTTTGAGGCCAGCCTAGTCTACAAGAGCTAGTTCCAAGACAGCAAGGGCTGTTACACAGAGAAACCTTGTCTCGAAAAACCCAACCAAAAAAAAAAATCAACATATCAAAATTAAATACCTTCTTCAAGAGGCATCATGTTCTAAACTAAGCAAAACTAAACTCCAAAAGTATAAATAACTCAGTTACCTGGTATTTATTCACCATCTTCTGGGCTCCTTCAAAGGGCTTGGGTCACTTCTCCAGCTCTGCCCTCTGCAGCACACACAGTTTGTCTTCCAGGCTCCGGCTGCCTCCACTCCACTGCTGCTACTGCTCTTGGTGATCTTCCCATGGTACTGGCATCTCCAAAACGCTAGGCTCCCTTGCTGCAGCTTGGCTGCACTTTCAACAATAGCCTCTCATAGGCCCTCTTCATGGTGCCAAACCTCAACTTTTTGGCATGATCCCTTCAGTCCTGGGCCTCCAACTGCCACTGAGGCTGCCCCTTCACCAATGACCTCTCCTGGCCTCTCACAGGGCCAAGCCTCAGATGCTCTCCATGACCTCTTCATGCCTTCCAAACTAGTACCATCTAGGTGATGCTTAAACATTACCAAGTACTGGTTCCAACACAAGGTACAACCATGGCCTTCTCTGGAACACAACTTTTCCGTGCTCCCAGCAAACACATCCCAGAAGATTTCCTCCCAGTGATGCTGTTCTCTTCTTAATCACTGCTAATTTCTTAGCTCTAGCTGACCAGCATCAACTACCCCAAGCAAAAAGTTTCACTTTAGTACTTCTGGTATCTTGTTCATCACAGCTGATTCTCCAACCCTCACTGACCAGAACCACAGAACCTTAATTCAGCATAACAAATGGCCCTGACAGAGTCTTTAAACTCACCTCTGAAGCTTCATAAGCCAGGCCTCCATCTTCTGCACTGCTATCTGTAGGAGGATATTCGCCCAGGCAGAAGGGGCCAGGGATCAATAGGACCTCTCTGGCCTAAAACCCAACTAAACGAGCAGTATGGTAATTTCTCCAAAATGAGCCAACCTAGGTCTGCCAAGGGGCCCCAGCAACAGCCGCAGTGCCATGAGATAAGACAACCTGAACCAGTCCCCAGCCCCAGCTGCCATGAAAGACCATGTCCCATTCCCTGGGCAGGTGGAGGGTATATAAGGGTTTCCCTTCCCGCTAGGGGCAGTCTGGTGGGACAAAGCAATAGCTATCAACATTCTTATCTACCAAGTTCCCACAGAACATCCCACAGAGCTCCTACCACTCAATGGCTCTTCTAGCCCAAGGTTCCAAAGTCCTTCCACATCCTCCTCCAAGCATGGTCAGGGCTGTCACAGCAGTACCCCAACTACATTGGTACTGTGGTGAAACACCAACTAAAGAGCAAGTTGGGGAGGAAAGGGTTTATTTGGCTGACACTTCCAGATCCATCATTGGAGGAAGTCAGAACAGCAGCTCAAGCAGGGCTGAACCTGGAAGCAGGAGTTGATGCAGAAGCCATGGAGGAAAGCCACTTACTGGCTTGCTTCCCCTGGCTCACTCAGTCTGCTTTCTTACAGAACCCAGGACTACCAGCCCAGGATGGCACCACTCACCATGCACTGGGACCTCCCTCATTGATCACTAACTGAGAAAATGCCTTGCAAGTGGGTCTCATGGAGGCATTTCCTCAACTGAGGTTCCTTCCTCTCTGATGACTAGCTTGTGTCATGTTGACACAGGAAATCAGCTGATACACACCCAGTAGACAGCATTCATCCATGGCCTCTGCTTCAGTTCCCACCCCCAGCTTCATGCTTTAGTTACTGTGTTGGCTTCCCTCAACAATGAACTGTAGCCTGTAAGCCACTTTCTCCCCAGGTTGCTTCCAGTCATTCATAGTATGTATCACAGCAACAGAAACACTAACTGGCACAGAAATTGGTACTGGGGATGTGGAGTGTTGTCATGACTGGACGTCACTGTGTTGTTTTTCTCTTGAGGAGGGATTGTTGAAACATTTCAACCTTTGGGCTGGAAAATAAGGAAAAGAATATAAAGGAAAATACAGACGATGGAGACCCAGCTTGCAAAGTTTCCAAAGGAAGGGTGAGTGTCCCTCAAAGACTCTACCAGAGCAAGTTGTATGATATTTTCTGTTAAGAGTCTATGCTTTTCTGCTCATCTGGGGCTAAAGAATCAACTGTGATTAGCAGGAGGTCAGCACTACTAAAATAAACCCTGTGCTTTACTTGGATAGTTCATGCTGGTGAGATGGGCATGACAGATGAGCTTAATAAGAGATCACCATCATTTACATGACGTCAGCTGGGAAGTATTGCCTCGGTTTCACCCCATGGATGCTGGTCCAGAGAGGACCAAGGCTACATGGCAAACTGATAGCAGGACTTGAAAAGTAATGTATAGAACTTCCCCAAATGGTACCAGTTCTGAAGGATACAGAAGTCCCAGAAAAGGACTGAGATCTGGCAATCCATGGCAGGTTCAGCTTCTACCTGAAAGAAGCTGGGAAGTCATCACTGAAGGTCCAACCTCAGAGGCAGTGAAGACCTCATCTTATTGGAAATTTCAGGGCTTTGGGATGACCCCCAAGGACAAGGGCAGGTATGGTTTGTGTCTAGCCTAGAAGACAAGCTGTATGTATTACAAATAGTGGAGCCAGAGAAATGGAGCTGCCAAGTGCCTTGGCACCCAGAAAATCATAAGTGAGTCCCAGGTACTGGGCACGGACCTATAGGATTTGATTGCCACTGTTAAACTTTGGTTTTACTTTGGTCTGATTGCAACTGTGCCCTGAATTATCTCTTTTGAAATAAGAAAATATGTGCATTAATTTGGATTTTACAGGAGACAATTGAGTTGAGTTGAGTTGGGGTTTTAAAAGAAAACACAGACTTTTAAATCATTGAAATGTCAAAGGATCATGGATCTAAGCTATACTCTTTGACACTGTGATATTAAAATACGACCTTGAGGGTTATCAAGAAATAAAAGTCTATGGTTTAACTGTGGTACGTGTTTCAAGTTGAAAAATAGTCAACTGTGCGGGTTAGTGTTTTGTAAACTGTCACAAACTGGGGTCATCAGAGAAGAGGGAACCTCACTTGAGACTTGCCCCCCTCAGATTGCTCTTTGAGCAAGTCTGTAGTCCTTTTTCTTGATTAATGGCTGATGCAGGATGGCCTAGCCCACTGCGGGTGGTGTCACCCCTCAGTAGGTAGCCCAAGATCATATGAGAAAGCAAGCTGAACAAGCTATGGAAGGCAAGCCAGGAGGTAGTGTTTCCCCATGGCCTCCTTGTCAGTTCCTGCCTCTGTTTCTGCTTGAGGTCCTGACTCGGCTTCCCTTGAAGATGTGTTGTAACTCGTAAACAAAATCAACCCTATCTCCTCTGGTTTCTTTTGCTCACAGTGTTTATCACAGTACCAGGAAAGCTAAGTTGGGCACAGGGTTTTTTCTCTGCGCTTGTATTGCAGCGTGTTTGCTGGCATTTGTGCTGCGGTGCTGCCTCTCACATGTCTATTGCAATGTGTTATCTCTAGCACGCCTCCCACAATGGATTATCTCTGGCATGCCTGCTGCAGTGTTTTATCTCTGGTATTTCTCCTGCACTGTGTTATGTCTACCATGTGCGTTGCAGTGTGTTCTAGCATTTCTGCTGCAGGGTTTCAAGTCTAGCCTTTCTGTTAAGGCATGTTATCACTAGTCTGTTATCTTTCTGTTGCAGTGTTATTTTTAGCATTTATTTTTCAGCTCTTTTTTTAAAAAAAATTCTATCTCTCTGCTTACATTGCCAATTTGTTCTTGCATGCTGTCTACTTTACCTATTAATGACGTTAGTATATTAATTATAATTTAGATTTCTGTCTGACCTTCTAACATCCCCATCATAGGAGTCTGTTGTCAACTCTTTTCCTTCTTCACACTTTCTCTTTTCAGCTGCTCCTGACATCCTGAGTGCTGTGATAAGTTGTGGGTTGTGGGGAATAATCTAAGAGTTTATAACCAGGTCTTTCAGTGAACCGGCCCACTGGACTGCTGAGTTCCATGGTTTTCATCCCTTTGGTAGAACACTATGGCTTTAGTGGTCTGGAACTGAGTACCTTCCCCTTTGTGATAGGCTAGTATGGACGTTTGAATGAGAAATGTCCTCTATAGGCTCATGCATTGGAATACTTGGTCCCCAGGTGTTGGGTCTGCTTTGAGAGGTTCTAGAATCCTAGAAGGTGGAGCCTTGATGGAAGACTGGGTCATTGGGGCTTGCCTTGAAGGTCTGTAGCCTCAGCTCCACATGGGGATAAAATGTGAATACCTAGCCTTTTGCTCTTGCTGCTCTGCCATGCTTTCCCTGCCGTTGTGGACTCTAGATCCCTGGAACCATAAGCCACAATAAACTCTCTCTTCTGTGCGCAGATCTTCAGCATGGAACTTTGTCACAGTAGCAGAAAGGCAGCTAACAAAGCCATCAAGAGCTGAAGTCAGCCAGTCCCCTTTTCTGGGACAGTTTGTTTTTGATTAAAAAATCCCCACAGCTACATGTGATAAAGATATAAAAAGAGGGAGAAGATTCAGATAAATAAAGATGTAATGAAAAAGGAAACAAAACAATCAGGCTCTTTGGTTAGGAACAGAGTCTGGTTGCAAGCAAAATGGCTCCTTTCCTGTCATGCTGACAAAAACGTGGGAAACTTTTTCCTGTCATGGTGGGAGCATAGTAGAGATCTCCAGGAACCAAAACTCATGGATGTTCAGAGCTTTCCTATGTCTGGGTTCTCTTGGAGCTTTTATTCTCTCATGTTTGCCCCTGTTGAGCCTCTAGCATCCCACCACTCACACCCATATCTGCTCACCCAGACCCTGGTTCCCTCAGCAATTTCTGAACATGGGGTTCTATTTAGTAAGTTGCAATTCTGCCCCACTTGCAGGTCTTCCCACTTCTAGTCCTGTCATCTCCCATCACATATCTAAGAAAAGGTGCTGTTTTTAATATCATTCAGCATAGTAGGAGGCTGCTTGTTCATTTCCCAACTGCCCAGACTCCCGAAATAATCACACAGAAACCATATTATTTGCAATACTGTTCGGCCAATAGCTTAAGTGTATTTCTGGCTAACTCATATCTTAAATTAACACATTTCTATTAATCTGTGTATTGCCACGAGTCTGTGGCTTACCAAGAAAAGTTCTGGCATCTGTCTCCAGTGGAGCTACATAGCTTTTCTCTGACTCCACCTTCTTTCTCCCAGCATTCAGTTTAGTTTTTCCAGCCTAGCTCTATTCTACCATGTGCCAAACCAAGACAGTTTCTTTATTTGATAGCCAATAAAAGCAGCACATATACAGAATGGCCTCCCACACCAGTTCAGTTTTCTACTTGTTAGAATGGAGTGGTGACTTCCACTTTTGGCATGCTGGACTGAAATCTGGAAGTCAAAATAGAGAGTCTAAGGCAAAAAGGACCCCCGCATCTCCGATTCCTCCAGAGCATGTGAGAAGGAAAAACTGCAAAGGAAAGTTCTACATGTGGGATATTCAGGGAACAGGCTAACTCTGAAGAGGCCACAATTCATGCCTCCCTTCTGGGGGTAATCTTGATGAGATCTGAAAGCCTAAATTTTAGACCCTTTTCGTCCAGAAAAAAAAAAAAAGCTCAATCTAATTCCTGTCTTTGCTGGGCAAGGATCTGAATTAGGCAAACTGTTCTCTAACTTTCTCTCTGAAGCCTGGGTCTCACTTGTTCAATCAGCTTCATTTTCTGTCACTTGGACAGGCAGCAATGAAATACTGCTCAGAAAAATGACGTTCCCAGCAATTTCAGAGCGTGCTTGGCTCATGAAGCATGCACACAATTGCTACTTCATAAAAGTTTGATAAATGAGATGCAAAAATATACAGCGCCTTCCTCTGAACAATGTAGGGGGCTTTATTCCAAGGGTCATTTTAGATAATGAAAAACACAATTAATGAGTTTGATTAAAGGATTCATTAACAGTTGAGACTGTCCAGAAACTAAACAAGAGGAGTCTTTACCTGGGAGTATCAAGCAAACCAGTCACTCAGCTATAACCGTGGTGGTTTGGTTTGGGGAGAACAGCTTCCAGGATATGCTCAGTTCCTTTGACCTTAGACAAGAATGTAGAGACCTTGGGTAAGCCTTCGTTCCTCTCTCTACTTAGCTCCTAAATAAGGAGCTAAGATTCTAAAATGTGTTTCCTGAATTCTTAGATTCTTAGGGGCTGAGGTTTGCTTCAAAAACTAAGTCCCTGAGTCTGCTTGCCATCTAGTAGGGAAACCCAGAACAAAAATAATGGTAATAGAGTTTCCATACAGGAGTCCAGTATTTGACCACAGTAAAAAGGGTAGCATTGGGAGAATTGGGCAGGTTTCATCTTAAATGATCATTTCAACCTTCCATAAAAATAAAGGAAGGCCTAAGTGTTGGTCTGAATCTGTGTGCAAGTGTATATAGGGGTTTATGTGGACATTTTATATGAGTTTATGCATAAATATACATGCTTATGAGTGTGGACACCAGTAGGTGAATGTATAACTGTGGCTGTCTACAGTAATTAGTGGCCGTGTGAATATATGGATGGACATACAAATGAATGTGTACTTGTTCACATGACTGTGCTGCATGTGTGTATACTGTGTGTTATGAGCAGGTAGATGTACGCACATGAGGTTGTGGGGGGTGTCTGTATTTATAGATGTGGGAATGTGTCACAGCATTTAAGTACAGGTTGTACATATGCACACACCTTTGAGTGCCCTGCTCCCCTCCCCTGCTGTAAGTGAGCTTTGACTTCTGCTGGTCTACTCTTTCATGGGCTCTCTCTTTATAGTATCTCCTTTGGGTGCAGTAACCAGACGACGTTAAATAATGCAGTCTGTAGGTACATAGAGAGCAACTTGTAAAAACCCTTAAGAGAAAAGCGTTTTAAGCAGAAAACTCCAGCACTGCACAGCAGTCCTCTGCCGAACTCATTCACATTTTGTTGGGGGACAGAAAAGAGTAGGTTTACAGAGGAGGAGGCCAACTGGGCCCCAGGATGGAATAGCCTGTCAGCTGTGGGAAAACAATATATATTTAGAAAAGGGACCGATTATTTCCATGACACAAACAACTACATTATTAACCAATAAATGATTCCATTCTTAAAATGCCTGAGTGTTTTATGCATGAAGACCTGGATATATTTGACCTGTGTCCATTCCCGATTTAACTATGAAAAGCAAGCGCTTTTAGCAGGATGAACTAAGGACACATGATTGGAAGTATGCAGTGTCCTTGCTTCTGAATAAGCACAGGAAAACACTGGCCAAGCCCTCACCACTTTCTGAATTTAAAAATGCATCTGTGGAAAGAACACCTGGCATTCTGGGATGAGAATGACTAGTTCCTACAGAGATATTCCAAGAAGGGAAAAGATACTGATAGGCCAGGAAGCAGAAGTTAAGTTCCTCATTTCCAATTTTTGGCATGGTTTCTGGACATAGTAGATGCTAAAATATTCTTTAAATTAAATAAGTGTATCATTGGATGAATCAATCAACCAATAAATAAAAGTATTCCGTGGTGGGAAAGTGAAGAACTGACTCTTGGCTTTTAGAGCAGCCTTCATTAAGAGCCACCTGCCAAAAGGTGCTTTGTCCTCAAGCTCCCATGCTGTCCCAACACCACAGCTTCCAAGAATGCTTTGCAACAGTGAAGTAAGAGCTTTCAGACTCTACTATCTCTGTGCACCTGAAAGACTGAGTCCCGTGGATATGGGGATGCGGTCCTTCCCGCTGCTGCAATGATTGTTGGGCTCATTGTGAAGATGTCTGAAAGATTGATTCAACTCACTGCTGTTAAACAGCAAAGGGCAGAAGCTAGAATACCTATCAGAAATGAGGGACCCATTCATTCCATAAGGCACCTTGAGTCCTGATGCAGACAGAACCTGTTAACTCTGAGATAAGACACAAATCTTGAAAGCAGGTGGTTTACCAAGGTTCAAAATCTCAATTCTTAGTTAGAAGGGAAACCTTTAAAGATAGGCATAATAGTATATGTAATAAATTTTGTCATCTACAGAAAAAGAGAAGTAGTCAGATTGATGACTATCTTAAATGTGACCATAAAACCTACATCCAGCAACTGATGGAAGCAGATGCAGAGAACCACAGCATTCTGGGCTGAGCTCCCAAAGTCCAGTTAAAGAGAGAGAGGGGGGAAGAGGTCAAGACCATGATGGGGATACATATTGAAACAGCTTACCAGAGCTAATGGAAACCTTCCAACTCTGGTCTGACAGTGAGGGAACCAGCTTAGGACCAAACTAGGACCTCTGAATGTGCGTGACAGTTGTATGGCTAGGGTAGACTAAGGGTCCATTGGCAGTGAGACCAGGAGTTATCCCTACTGCTAGTTCTGGCTTTTTGGAACCCATTCTCTCTGTAGGGATACCTTTCTCAGCCTAGATATAGGGGGAGGGCCTTGGTCCTGCCTCAAAGCAATGTGCTAGACTTTGTAGCCTCCCCATGGGAAAAATTACCTTCTCTGAGGAGTAGATGGGGGCGTGTAATGGGAAGTGGTGGGGGGAAGGTGAAGGGAACAGGAGAAAGGGAGGGAGTGGGAAATGGGTTTGGCACGTAAAATGAGAAAAGATAGTTGTTTAAATAAATTAAAAGAGGACTAATAAGTTTTTAAATTGTTATAGAGGAATCTTTATGCTAAATTAAGTGCAATAGTAGCAAGGTAAAAATATATATTATGCTACGATATACAGAAAGCATGTTTATAGGTGTGTAGAAATTTTCACAGAGATTTAAAGTCTTTAAAGTATTCCCTCAAGATCAGGAATACAAGGGGCATACCTAAATATAATAAAAACAATATACAGCAACCCAACAGTCAACATCAAATTAAATGGTGAGAAACTCAAAGAAATTCCACTAAAATCAGGAATGAGACAATGTTGTCTACTCTCTCCATATCTATTCAATATAGTACTTGAAGTTCTAGCTATAGCAATAAGACAACAAAGGAGATCAAGTGGATACAAATTAGAAAATAAGAAGTCAAAAGTACCACTACTTGCAGATGATGTGACAGTATATGTAAGTGACTCCAAAAATTTCTAGGGAACTCCTAGAGCTGATAAACATCTTTAGTGAAGTAACTTAATACAAGATTAACTCAAAAATGACAGTAGTCATCTTATAGACAAATGGTAAAAGAGCTGAGAAAGAAATCAGAGAAGCAAAACCCTTCACAGTAGCCGCACATAATAATAATATCTTTGGTAACTCTAACCAAGCAAGTGAAAGACCTGTATGCCAAAAATTTAAAGTCTTTGAAGAAATATATTGGAGGGCTGGAGAGATGGCTCAGTGGTTAAGAGCATTGATTGCTCTTCCAGAGGTCCTGAGTTCAATTCCCAGCAACCATATGGTGGCTCACAACTACCTGTAATAAGATCTGGTGCCAACTTCTATCTGCAGGGACACATGCAGGCAGAACATTGTATACATAATAAATGAATAAATCTTTTT
>JAQHUG010000001.1:16509033-16526301 GCA_028555095.1 Dicrostonyx torquatus | reverse complement strand
AAAAAAAAACTTTTACTGAAGTGATCATAGCAGTTCATATCTCTTCAGAAAGTGCTGGAGCCTCATGGACACCCCCTCTGTCCATGATGGAATGTTTCAGGGCCCAGTCTTACAGAGATGTCCATAGCAGCTGTGTGCCGTGGGTGCAATGACAATGTCATATCTACATGGCAATGTTTGCACTTCCTGATATCATTCTTCCCTGTCCTCTGGCTCTTCAATTCTTTCCACCCTACCTTTTGTTGGCGGTGGTGGTATTGTCATTGTTGCTGCTGTTGTTGTTAAATCCTTGCCTCACAATCCTGGATGGCTCCACATTTGCAATTACAATAGTCCTGCCTATTCTCCCAAGTGCATCTACCCAATAATTGTTAAACTCATGTGTAAATGTTTTCATCATGGAGTTGGTGGTGTTTTTTCCACTGTTATGCTTTAGCAGGTGTGTGTGTGTGTGTGTGTGTGTGTGTGTGTGTGTGTGTGTGTTGCAATAAAGCACATGAGTAATTGTGTGGTGACAGTGAGAACTGATGGGTTCAGTAAGAGAGAAAAGGCATATAGACAGATGATCAATGAGGCTAAGTAAAATCCTATAACCCTAAGTCTGCATAGGAGGCAGCAGAATTAACTCACAATAAATTTAATCTTAAATATATTTACATATACATTCACATTTCCTTGGTTCTGCCCATTAAGAAGGCCTAGAAACAAGGGCTAAAGAATGGCATGGAGCTCTGCAGATGCCAATTTCCTCACTAAGTGAATCTGGAAATCCTTGGAGAAACACTTGATGACAAGTCTGGGACAGGATCTGTATAAGACAATTTGGGGACATTTCCTCAAACTTCAGTAGCAAGAAAACTCTCAAGGGCTTCTAGCATAATGTCAAAAGGACTCGGGAGAAAGTTTCAAGATGTCCCCACCAGCCAAGGGAAGATGATTTGAACTTCAATGGTGATAATGGCTGAAACGGATGAAAGGCACCAAATATCCTTAAATCCGTGAGTTTATAAAAATCAAGAATAAACTAGTCACTATTGGAAGACACAAATTAACCAACTAATGATCTCTGAAAATGGTAAAGGGAGAGGTAATCAAGCACTTATCTTGTTTTTCCTAAATGAACGATCCCTCAGGGTAACTGCAGAGTTGATGGAGGGAATTATCCATTTATAGATGTATTCTAGCTAATAAGTGAAGGCGGCAGGACTGAATTAGCATATGAACATCTTGCCAACTCCAATAAATTCATGGATCTAGACAGTGAGCATTGACATCTGCAGCATCACATGCAGAGAGTGAACACTGCTGACTCTGGATGCAAACAGAACCACTGGTGGGACTGCCTTTGAAAAGAAATGGAACCTGAACGTAAGCATGCTTCTAGATCTAACTGCCAATTTATAAAACTAAATAAATAATGAATCAATGGACAAATAGGTAAATAAATATACAAACAGGAACAAAGCTTGCTAGCACGTACCACAATAAGCTCAATTTAGCAAAACCCAAAGTGTGATGAGCTCTCCAGGACCAATGACCCAGATCCTCCAAAAGATATAGTACAAAGGAAAAGACTTTGATTGACAGGAAACTAACACAGTAAAAACGACTTACGCATGATATCAATTTATCACCATATATGAACTTTATGCTTTAATTCAAACAAACTATAAAGACCATATGAAGCATCAGGGAATTTTGAGAACAAATTGGTTATTTTATATAATTAAAGAATTGTTGGTATTTTTTTTAAAGATTCCTTACCTTGCAGAGGCCTAGCCTGAAATGTTTAGGGATGAAGTGATAAAAATTACTGGACTTTCTCTTCAGTCACCTGTAACGGGTGGGAAAGAGTGGGTAAAAACTACAGAGGAAAAACACTGGTGCTGGGTTGATAACCACTGAAGCTGAGTGATGGAAATGTGGTCTGTTATTCCATAATCTCTATTTTGGCGTAAGTGTGAAACTTCTTATAATGAAAAAAGAAAAGAAAAAACATGGCAACTGACAGCTTCATAAATGCTAGATAAATAGATACCCAGACAAATAAAAGCCAATAAGCAGTGGGAACTAAGAAGACTGAGACATGTCATGGGCTGTAAAAAGAGGCTTTTAAATTAAAGGTTGAACCACAAAGCCCACAAAAGTTCCATTGTATCTGAAAAGTATCATTTATGGAAGACTTTAGCATCATAAATGGAAGTTCATAAAAGTCTATGGTTACTTTTCAAATGTCATTTATACAATGTATCACTTTGGCATTCTAATTTGCTTCCTATTGCTGTGCTAAAACACTGACCAAAACTAACTTTGGGGAGAAAGGGATTTATTTTAGCTTTCGGGTTATACTACATCGCTGATGGAAGTCAGGCAAGAACCTAAAGCAGAAACTGATACAGAGACCATTAAGGAACATGGCTTGCTGGCTTGCTCTCCATGGCTTGCTCAGCCTGCGCTTTCGTACAACACAAGACCTCCTGCTCATGGTGGCACTGCCCACGGTAGGATGGGTCCTCCTACTTCAATTAGCAACTAAGAAAAATATCCCATAGACATGGATCACAGGCCAACCCACGGAGGAAATTTTTCAACTGAGAGTCCCTCAGGTGTCTCAAGTTGGTAATTGAAGCTACCGGTGATATGAGGTGTCTTTAATAGGCTCTTGTGTGATATTCTAGCATCTCTCTTCAGTATCATTGTGACTCTTATTTTATAAAAAAGAATTCTGAATCTTGGGATGTTATTGACTCCCCAAAGCCACACAGCTGATGAGTGCTGAAGCCTAGACCACAGGACGAGTCTTCTAGAACCCTGTGGAACAGTTCTCAACTTTCCTATTGCTGCAAATTTAATACAGGTCCTCATGTCATAGTGACCCCCAACCATAAAATTATATTGTTGCTACTTCATAAATATAATTTTGCTACGGTTATGAATTGTAATGTAAATATCTAATATACAGGATATCTGATATGTGACCCCTGTAGGGGTCGTGATCCACAGATTGAGAATCACTGCTGTAGAGAGCTTGTTAATCTCCTCTCTGGGAAATACCTGTGGGCTTTAATATACATACCAGAAAAGAAAGACCCCTTCTGATCTTGAATTAACCAAGATTTTCTCTTTTGGAGGTGTATGAAATACACCCAAATGTCAGTGGTACTTATTGCTTTGAGGGGCAGGTTATACATGAGCTTTTCTTTTTCTCTCTTATCTCCAAAACTGTATATCGAAGGTGAAATAAGCAAACCTCCCACAGTCCATTGACTCCCACCCACCCTTCACACAGCATCCATCGCTGCCTCATGTATTCAAACATTCTTATTATATCGAAGGATGCTTTTCCTTGGTGTTAGGGCTTTGCTCCCCCACCCAAGACAGTAGTGTTTATTTGCAGGTGGCAGCTCTCCATTCCTAAGAGGTTTCATCTCATTGCACACCATGTGGTAGCATGGGGTATATTTTCTAGCATAGTATGAGATGCCCCTGTGTGAACTAATAGTAATTCTTGTTTATTTCATTGCTTTTCTTCTAACTTTGGTGGACATTGTAAATTTGGTAAACACTAACTATGGTTTACATGTGTAGCCCAAAAAGCAGGTGTGTAAGCTTAATTCCCAATGCAGAACTGTTAGTGTGATTAAGCTATGCAGGCTTGGCTCCCATAAATGGATCAATGATGCAGTCAAGGAAGATGGTTCTTTATGAATGGATGGGATGTCCCTGTTTATTCCTCTGATTGCCCTTTCACTGTGTGGTGCTTTCTTGTTGTTGGGGGCTATTCCTTCATTCCTGGCTGCTCAGACCTGAAATAATCACACAGAAACTATATTATTTGCAATAGTTTGGCCAATAGCTTAAGGGTATTTCTAGCTAGCTCTTATATCCTAAACTAACCCATCTCCATTAATCTATACATGACCACAAGGTCGTGGCCTACCAGCAAAGTTTCAGTAGACTCTGGTGGAGGCATCTGTCTCCTGCTGCATCTACATGGCTTCTCCCTAACTCCACCTACACTCTCACTACATCTCTGTTCAGATTTCCCTCATGGCTTTACTCTGTTAAGCCATTGGCTAAAAGTAGCTTTATTCATTAACCAATAAAAGCAACACATATTCAGAAGGACTACCCACACCATTTCCCCTTTTATGTTTAAATAAAAAGGAAGATTTTAACTTTAACATAGTAAAATTACATTTAACAAAACAGGTATCAAGCAAGATTTACAGTAATAATATTTATATCTACTCTATCTTTTATCATAACTAAGGAAAACTATAATTATATATTTTTTCAACTCTATCAAAGACTCCAGAAGGATATAATATTACCTAAGTAAACAGGAAGTACATTGTAAGCAGCTTCCAAAACTCTAGAAATGACAGAGACATCTTGCTGCCTGGATAGTCACCAAAAATTCTTTTGTAACATTGGTGTTGTAAGGGGAGGGCCTGCTTGTTCTTCCCAGCTGCATGGCTAGCTTATCCCCAAAATAACCACACAGAAATTGTATTAATTAAATCACTGTTTGGCCCATTAGCTCTAGCCTCTTATTTGCTAACTCTCACATCTTGATTTAACCCATTTCTATTAATCTGTATATCATCACATAGTAGTAGCTTACCAGGAAAGATTCTAACCAGCGTCCATCTCAGGCAGAGGATCCATGGCTTCTGCCCAACTCTGCTTTCTTCCTCCCAGAATTCAGTTCTGTCTTCTCTGCCTACTTTAGTTGGTTGCTTCAACATTGCAAATGAGACAACTTTGGTTGATTGCCCAGGTAGTCAGTTGTCTCTGTCATCTACTGCACATTTTAGAAACTGCTTGATTGCACTTCCTGCCTACTCAAGTAATATTATCTCCCTTCTCAGGCCTTCAATGGGTTTGAAGATTAGATAGTTAGTTACTTTCCTCTTATGATTTAGCCAAGCCATTTCTAATATAAGACTTAGACTCTGTAGGATAGAATGATTATTGAAACATTTAGCATATGTCCCTTCCTTAATATTGTTTATGCTGGTTGTAATTCTAATTTTTATACTTGATATGTGTTCTTATTGTATATAGTTTTGTATTGGGTTTGGAACTCTCTTATTTAGAAAAGGGGGAAGGTGATGGGGAACCTTCTTCAGGCAATGGCCTTTGAGAGGCTGGACCAGGTCAGGGCATGGTTTTGGGTATCAAAAAGCCACAGTCCCAGCCCACTCACCGTTCTTCTTCCCACATGCCACACCTGGATGTCAGACCCAATTCTTATTTCCTTGTTGTGCTCTGTGAGTTTCCCTTTTAATAAAGAAAAACCTTAGTATACCCTATTCAGAGCTAGTGTGTGATTATTTGATTCGCGTTCCCTGCATCTGATGTGCTCTGCTCCACTTTCTGCCACACTGTGTTGCAGCAAGAAATCCCTGTAAGAGAATGCCCATACCTTGGCACTGGACTTCTCAGTCTCCAAACCCATGAAAAATCAAATTATGTACATTATAAAATTACCAATACTTACATTGTATTGTAAGTAGCACAAAACAAATTAAAACTGTATGGCTGAGGAATGAAGACAAATTTATTCAATAGCTTGCAAAACACAAAGCAAGGTCATGAGCTGACAGATTTGGCTGCACTGTCACCTAATGTGCCCAATGATGTAGCAAAGAGACCCATAATGACAAGTTAGGACTTTTATGAACTTTAATGCATGCTTTGTCCTTTGGACTACACATCACACATCTCAGAGAGGAAATACATAATCCTTATCAAACTTACCATAGTGTAAACAGGAGAAGTCATCCATGGGGGTGTGACTACTGATGCTGCTATGACACTGTGGTAGAAGCCAGATGTCAGAATGACATCAGGAAAAGGAGCCTATGGTCAACAAGTGTTGGTGGAGTGTTAGATACAGGATTTCCCCATTTAACCTTTGTGAAAATACCAAGAAATGAAGCCAACAAAGTGACAGACACTTACACACGAGAACACTAGTGAACATGGAGAAGCTAACAGTCCAGGAGCCAGCAAGTGCAGAAGGTAGCTTTGACCCCTAGTCTTCTGGAACCAAAGCATCAGAGAGTGTTAGCCTCAGCGTGAAACAGCCATCATCTTCATCAGAGCATCTGTGACTAGTTGAAGGAGACCCTCAAGATCAGTTTTGTTGACTATTCTTTCATAGAAGAAAGCGAGAACATCAACAGACCCTCACCTGAGATTCCAGCTGTTCCATCCTGCATCTCCCAGACAGTCACGAGTCTGTCTAATAGTGCTGTGGTCTCGGGGGGTGCTAAGGTATAGGGAATGGAAAGTTGTCTGAATGGTGGATTCAATCCATTCATCC
Organism: Dicrostonyx torquatus; assembly: GCA_028555095.1. Taxonomy (NCBI): domain Eukaryota; kingdom Metazoa; phylum Chordata; class Mammalia; order Rodentia; family Cricetidae; genus Dicrostonyx; species Dicrostonyx torquatus. Next base: position 16,519,967 of record JAQHUG010000001.1, on the reverse strand, counting down.
TGAAGTGAAATGTTTCTGTGGTTTGACTGCCTTTGAGTCATCCACATTCCTATAACCTCCTCCCCAAGTTCTGTAATCAAGACCAACAAACTCATTGCTTTCTGCTTGTTGTGGTAAATAATATGTGTTTGTGGCAGAAATTTTAGGAAAATGTAAAGAAGTGTAAAAACAAAAGAAAATATATAATCTACTGTTCTCAACGGTTGAATGTAGTGCAGAAAATCCTGGTAACCTAATGACTAAAGTAATAATTGCTGTCTCCTCAAAATCTTGAAAAAGAAGTTGTATATGAGTGGTGGGATTCAGCAGAATGGCAGTGTCCCAATCATTACAGCGATCACAAACATTTCCGTAGCATTTGACATATTGCTGATGTTATTCTAAGTACTTTATATACTCATTTACTAACAGGGAGGAGGAAAAGCAATATTGTTGATAAATTTCAATATTTTATACCATCATAAAATTCAGCCCAACAATTTCAAACTTCTCTCTTTCCTTCCCCTGACACTCAGCAGGAAACAGCAACAGAAACTCTATACTAACTTATGGACAGCAGTTTATTAAGGCCCTGCTTATCAAAGCCCTGTGTGTGGCTCTTGAATAGGCCCCTTCTCCACCCAGTCTTACAGGACCACTGAGCATCAACTGTTCCTTCATGCCAGCCACATCTGTTCATTGGTTGAAATCAAATTCTTCAGCTCTCTCCTGTATCTGCAAGCCAGAAATACTGGAGTGAGCTCCCCAGTTTATGCCTCAGCAAGACTTCCAACAGAGCTAATGCATGTTCCAGCTTGGGAACCCATGACTTAAGATGTACTAGGAACCCCCAGCACTCTGGAGGGTAAAGCAGGGATATCATGGAGATGCATGGGCTGCATAATGAGCTCCTGTACACCCCCTCCTTCCAGAGATATAGTAAAATGTTGATAGTGATCACACCTGCTGCTGGGCTGTGTGTTGGTGTCATCAAGTGAGCCCTTGCAGAAGCGATGAACTTTCCCCAGGTCTCAAAGAGATCCCCTTTAAAAAGGGAGAAGTAGGGAGCAAGGCGGTGCCAGGCTTTAGGGTGGGACAATGATGTGAGGCCTCACTTGCTGCACCTGGTGTGGAAAATCCTCTGCTCTCACCTTCAGCTCTCCGTCTTGTCACCGCCAATCAATAGCTGTCAATGGCCATTACTGTAAGGGAGTGGGGAAATGCTGACGAGGCAGAAAGAGAGTGAGAGGTGCAGTCAGCAAGGGGCCAGAGGTGGTGTGGAGGTGAAGCCTAGCGTCCACAGGCCACCCTCATCAACTGTCCTGCTCATGAGGTCATCCTTCTTGTCCTCTGCTGCTATCAGGCTGCTCAACTTGCACTCCAGGACCCACAATCCCCAAAGGCAGCACAGAAAAAACAAGGCACAAAGTCAGAATATCTGTCAGTCCATGGGAGATTTCTCAGAAAATGTTGGTTCTATGTGAACAGCCTTTGGGGCTGAGTGTCCCAAAGTATGCCCTGTTGCTCTGCTTGCCCTGGTATTGCTTCCTCTGGGGTCAGCGCAGGGAGGCTGGTATCTTGTGTTGCGTTTATCCATCTCCTAAGTCAGTGAGCTTCTGATTGGCCAACAAGGAAGTGGGGCAAGATGAGAAAAGCCAGGATACTATGGTACTGATATCTCTACCTGTTGAGTCTCTCAGCCATGACTGCCATCTTCATCGAAGGAGCCTACAACACAGGCTCTGGCAAATGTCTTGGCTTTGCCCCCTTGCCATCCACATAAGCAGTGCTTGGGAATGCCTGCTATTGAAGATGGCATATTATGAAATGTGTCCCACTAAAGTAGGCAGCATGAGCTCATACTCCCTGCTGGACAATACCTCCCTACCTGTGCCACTCTCCCATGCTACCTCTGCATTCCATGAGTCCTGAGCCCTTTGAAACTCCTAATCTTATCCAGTGTCCAGGCTCCTCCCCCAGATTCATTTCTTGCTATTCTTCATTTAAAAAGAAAGCTCTTCCCCAGTCTTAGGCATATATCATTCCCTAGACTTTGTCCAAGCACTTCCCTGGACTGCTCCACTTTCAATATGCCCTATCAAAGGCTTCTCTTTCTTTCAGACTCAGTAGGATCAAGTCTATACACACACACACACACACACACACACACACATATGCACACTGCTTTCAGGAACTCCCCTTCCTCTCTCTGTCTTTTTCCTTCCCTTCTCCTTCTCTTCTACAGATCCCCCAACCCCTTGCCTATCTTACATACAGCACAAAAAACATCTACCAGGAGTTTGCACAGGTCTGGTACCTAGATATGTTTGGACAGGACCAAGACATCCTGAATTTCTCCCAACAGTTCTCAGTATTGATCCTTCCCAAAGTAGATCCCTGAGATGCATCTTAACTATTCCCCCCAGACTCCAACTTTATTTTGCCCATTCATTTTCTGCACATCAACCTCCAAGGCTCTCTAAATTGACATGGGAACTCTTTTCATTTCTACAAGCCCATAAGAGTTCTGTTGTCCTTGGAATATAGGCAGTACTTCTTTAGGTGGCCTACAGTCCCCCTTCTTGGACTAGGCCTGCAGCAACTGACCCAGAGGGGTTGGTGACTTGTAAGGATAGGGGGTGGGGGTTGTACTGTATCTTTTTCTCCTTCTAACTTGGTCTCCTCACTTGTCTCTCACCCATGATTAATGACAGTCACTCAAGAACCAGAATCTGGTTCCTTGATGGATTTTCTTTCAATACCACGTGGAGACTAAGGCAAACCAAGACTTAAATTCCAGATTTCCATCCCCTGCTCTCATGTCTTGAAACTTGTAACTCCTTCCCTGCAATACAAAAGTACCTCCTTCACAGGGTAGCAAAAGAACTGATCCAGGCATCCCATTCCACGTTGTGTAAGCACTGTTATGGCAATGTTTCTTCCCTTCCACCTGAAGCCCCTCACCCCTGGGGAAAGTTCTTCTCATGAGAAAATAGATCTTTATCAGTGCTGTGTAGGGCTGGGGCTTTGTTCATTCTGCCTGATTTGCTTTCTGCTTTCTTCCTTTCCAAACAGTGTGAAGGCATTTGGCTCCTGCTCAGCCCCCAACACACTGATTGTCCGGGACTCTGCAGATTAGCACAAGTTAATGGTTTCTGTGTTGAAAAATAAAGCAGGGTTCTGGTAGAGGCAACACCAAGATTTTAAAGTGTCTGGGCTTCGAGGTAACTTCACTGAGGTGTGCATTACATTGGTAAATTGTTGTGTGCTGTTTAAGCATGTTAAAAGCAGACACTGGGAGCAAGAGAACCTTCCTTTCCATATTTATTTCAGATATTCATCAGAATGTTTTCTAAAGCACATTTTCCTATGGGAATCTGGCCCCTTGATGTGGAATTGCCCTCTGTATGCTGTGATTACCATTAATGAATAAAGAACTGCTTTGAGCCTATAGCAGGGAAGAACAGAACTAGGCAGGGAAGGCTAGGCTGTGTGCTGGGAGTTAGAGAGAAGCCATGGAGCCACCGGAGACAGACACTGGGCGATACACAAATTAATAAAAACGTGTTGTTAAGATGTTAGCCAATAAAAAGTTAGAGCCAATGGGCCAAGCAGTGATTTAATTGATACAGTTTTCTGTGAGATTATTTTGGGTCTAAGCTAGCCAGGTGGCAGGGAACCAACAAGCGATCTCCTTACTATACCCCCTGACTCCGTAATGGAGAGAGAACAACAAAATGGTCCATGTGTAAAACAGACAAACAAACAAAAAAAATGTGTTCTTGAGAACAGTTAGAAGGTGAGTCATTTCCAACAGACATCAATCACTGTTGTTTATGGCACAATGTAAAAATATCAAGCCGTTGGAAGCTCATCCATGGAGGTGACAGAATAGATATTCCGCCTGTGTTCCCAACTGGAAACCCCAGCTACTACCTCAGTCTGCATCTGCTGATGATTTTAAGTGTCCAATTCGATGATGCTATCTATTTGATGCTACTTGCTCTTCCTTGGAAGCCTAGCCCAAGGAGACATTCTGCTCAGCCTGTGACTCTCTTGATCAAGAAATCCAGCTAGTTGCCTCAATTGGATATTTCTAGTTCATTTCTGTTGGGTGTTTATAATCCTTCTACTTGATTTTTTTCATTTTTTATTGTTCTTTATTGTTAAAAGAAAAATTTACACTTCCTCTCCTTGTCCCAGGCCCTCCCTCTCCCCCACTACCCACCTCCCTCCCCCTGCTTCCTTAAGAGGGGGCAGGGGCCTATTCTCATCATCTCCATTCAATGTTTTGAGCACCTGATTGGATGATGTTCTATGCTCTAGATGCAGATCTCTCTGCTACTTGCTCTTTATTCTTCTGCTTTTGCTCGCTGTCTATGTAATCAACTCAATCATTTAAACCTGAAAGCACAACTATTGTAGGCTATTCTCTGGATCATACAGCGCACCCACCTAGCTTAAGCCCTCTACTATTGTGGTACCCTGGCTCTGTCACCCTACCAGTTTCTCAGTACTGAGGACAAGATGCAGGAGCATGGATTAGAAGCACTGGATCACGTATGCTGAGTGCTAGTTGAAAAGTAACAAGTGTATGGGGCCATATTCAGAGAGGCAGCTCTTGGCCATCATCTCTGCTTCTTCTCTTTTCATGTCTACTGTAGAAGTCTTTCTTATAGAATTTTCTTTGGACCAGCCCTTAAATAATGACATAGAGGCTTATTATTAATTATGGAAGCTTTGCCTTAGCTTAGGTTTGTTTCCAGCTAGTTCTTATAACTTAAGTTAACCTATTTCTATTTGTCTATATTCTTCCATGTGAGTCTTTACCTCTCCTCCATTCTGTATGTCCAAGCCCCTCGTGTCTCATTGGCTTAATCCCGTGTGCTTTGGATTCTCCCCAAGTTTCTCTCTCTTCCCAGAAGTTCCACCTATTCTCTCCTGCCTAGCTATTGTTCATTCAGTTCTTTATCAAACCAATAAAAAGGGGCTTCGGCAGGTAAGATAAAACAGCAACACATCTTCACACTGTAATCAAACATCCCACAACAATCAGCCACGTCACACATCCCACTAGCACATGACCTTGTCTCCTCATTCACACAGCTGATCCCAGAAGTTGATTTCTTCCACAGAGGCAGATGCTCCCTGCCATTTGTCATGCTATCCAAGGCTGGAATACCTCTTTATAGAGCTTTCCTTCCAGCCAGACTGAGAGTACCATAAGGCCTCTCTTACTTATCCTCCTGACTCCTCAGCCCAGTACATAGTCTAAAGCAGAGTAAGTGCTTAGGAAACATTTGCCGCAATGAGAGAGTCATAGCTACTTATAGAGTAGACATTAAACACCTGCACCATGCAGTCAAAATAGTGTATGGTGCCCACGCTTAGGATTAGCCTGCAAGTAAGGGAAAGAACCCGACACTAAGAACAGCACTTCTGATTCCATGGTTGACACTCTAGGACTCTCATGGTGAGCCTAATAACGATGCTGAGACAGGCCAGCCTGCCCACCAGGATGACAGGCTGCCAATGGCCAAGGCAATGCCCACAGTAGGATCAGAGGTCCAGAACAGCTGTAACCGCACAGCTGCGCATCTGCTCGTTACTGATATGTACATTTGTCTCCCTGCCACTCATCCTCAGATGACACGGGATGAACGGATGTGTCTGGAGGAGCCGCGTGGGCGGAGGCAGCCAACATATGGCTCCTATGCCTTCCCATTTATACATGTTGATATTTCCCCCACACCATGTGCTGAGCCCACAGACACTGTTAGCTTGGAAGTCAGCCTAATTAGTGAACTGGGTCTTACTTCTCTCTCTGTGCCAATTTTTAACTTAATTCTAAAGAGAGAGAGAGGGAGGGAGGGAGAGGGAGAGGGAGAGGGAGAGGGAGAGGGAGAGGGAGAGAGAGAGAGAGAGAGAGAGAGAGAGAGAGAGAGAGAGAGAGAGAGAGAAAGGCTCCAGCCTGTTTTGGTCCCTTCACCGTTTGAAAGATGTGTCAATGGATCAACACCAAACATCCATAGAGGCACCAAAGTCAATAGAAGCAGGGAGGAAACACAATGTTTTCCCTCACTTCAACCTCTCTATGGCTGCACGTATCAAGTACAGGTTCTCCAAAAGTGACTTGTCCATGGTCAAACAGCTGATAACTCTCAGAGCCAATGACATGCTTCAGTGTTGGGACCTCACCTCTCAGAATTCAATTTGTTCTTTCCCTCTTCTCTGAAGTCTCTTTTGAGCCCTATATATCTTGTCCAAAACTCCCCCACACCTTTCTATACACACACGCACGCGTGCGCACACAGGCACACACGCACGCACGCACTTATCTAGGCAAACTCCTAAAAGAACCTTAAAATCACACAGCATTCTGCTGTCTCACAGAGTGAAGCTCTACAAAGCGGGAAAGGACCCAGAGTCTTGGCACTTGCGTGAAGTCCTGACACATCTGTAGGTGTCTAGTACGTTGTTTTTAAGTGAGCTAATTAATGGGTGACGAAGACAGCATCTCGGTAGATGTAAAGAACGGCGGGAACAAAAACACGCTCTTCCAAGTGGCACAGCCTCCTCTCGTCACGACAGTACCTGCCGAGCCTTCTGAGTTTCTTACAAAGGTACCGATTTTGTCTTGGACAGCTTCTCTGCATGGCAGGCATGCTGATCTCATGGGACAAATGATATCTGAATTAGAAACTGGATAGTGGTGACTCCTGAAGATACAGCTGGACCAAGTACCCTGCCTCCTTGTTAGGCGCAGCTAGGAGGGAGTGACTGGGATGTAGACCCTTCCAGGCCAAGCACACCTTAACCACTGTAACACACAATCATGAGCTTCCACAGAGCTATGTTCCTAAGGCCCCAGGTCAGAGGTCCCTGGACTTCTCACAGACATGTACCTGAATGAAGCCACCTCCACATGACATCCTTCCCTGTCAGGGGTTTCACACAACTCTGTGCCTGGAAGCAGAACCCTAGTCGCCTCTTTCATTAGTGTCACCATCTTTCACAGTAAGGAAAACACATGCTTATTATTGTTCTCAACAACCACAGGAAAATGAGCTTCAAATGATGTTCTTTCTCTTCCCTACTCAAAAAGGAAAATCTGGGGAGTCATCTCACTGAGACAATTATGACTGTAGAAACCATGCTGATGGAGTCATCAGGCCCTGGGAAGAATGTTCTCGTGTTTTTCTTGACATCATTTCCACATGCTAGTATCATGCTTTGCACGTGTTATTCTCATGCTAAAGTTCTGTCATGTTCACACTGTAAAGGACACGTAGGACATGTTGAGAAGAGAGGCAATCACGGATCTGAGCAGATCACATCCCACTCCCTGGCTTCCTCCTTGTGCATCCCCTGAAAGCAGTTGCTATGCTGCTGTGTTATATCCTCACCGTCTGTCCTCATCCCCTTCCTCGCTGTAGGATGTGCTACTGTGTTATATCCTCACCGTCTGTCCTCATCCCCTTCCTCACTGTAGGATGCGCTTCTGGAGGAAGGGATTCACCTTACCACCTCTGTGTTGCTGATCTTAAGCCTCACCACTGTTTAGGAAGATGGTCTATATCAATACTACATGCTGATGGGTTTCTCAGGAAGATTTTCTAAATAAATGAATGTCTGAATGAGAAAATGGGCCAAATGCAGAAGACCTCATAATCTCTAGTCCAGGTAGTTCTCAGACAGAAACTTCGTTTTGATGTATTCACCTTCATATCCTTTACCGAGAAGACAGAGAACTAGAGTCCTCATGAGTCAGCTCATTCTTTTATACCTGCTACCCATTGTGTGCCAGTACCATGTTGGGGGTGGGAAGAAGAGCCACAGTGTTCTGAGCACTGAAGGCCCCACAGCTTTGGTGTAAGACTGCCCAGCTGAAGGTTTCATTAGGGCAACCATAAAGTTTGCATATCTCAGAGAGAAATGAAGATGACAAGTCTTGGCCAACATCCAGTGAGTCAATTAGATCAATGTCTCAACTCACGGCCAATGGGCCATACTCAAGAGATTGTTTCCTGCACATGAAGACATGCTTGGCAGCTGGATTTAAGGCAAAGAGAAAGAGAGAGGCCTTTGTGAGTGTCTTCCAAGTGTGCTACAGCACATATGGGCCAGAATGGGAGCAGTTTCCACCTGCCCTATACTGAGACGCTAATCTAGCCCTCTCTCTACCTGCATCTACACCTTTGGGGGGCAGACCACAGATTTCCTCGTAGCAAGCAACCTGATCCCACCTCCTGAACTGAATAAGACAGGGATGAGAGGGGAATAGTTAGAGTCCTCGAGAGTGGCAGGTAGGCAGTTGAGAATCCATACCAGAGAGACAGTAAAGGTGAGACCACGTATGAGCCAAAGTTCAGCTCCCACATGTTCCATGTTCCAAATTTGAAAAGAAACAATTGTGGTTTTAAAGACAACAACACTGAAATATTAAACTGCAGATATGGGACCATTTTGAACACAAAGACTGTGTGTCTACATGGATACAGTCATATTCCCATGATGGAAGCCCTGGGCTGGATAGAAAAAGCATCACCAGCTGTAAGGCTGCCTAGAGGGTCGGGAAAAGAACTCTGGAGCAAGTGAGGGATCAGAGGAGATGAACCCAACTCTATTGGGAAGACATGGAGGGCAGAGTCATGGAGACATTCTCTCAGCCCACCTGCTGGGTGTTGGAGAGGTCTCGCCTGGTGCTCAGAGAGACATCTCAGGCCAGTAGCATCAACCTCACAACTCTGCTTCAAATGTGCATCTCATTCCCTCACTCAGGTTCATCTCAGTCCCTCTGAGTGAAGACCTGGAGAGGGACACCCTCGATGTGATGTGACACTTCTCCAGGCAAGGCCAGTGCAAGCTTAGTTGTGAGATCTCCAGGTCCAGATAGCAGCATTGAGAGCCCATCAGTATGATGTCATCCCAGAGATCACTCAACAAACTCAAGCAGCACAGAATAGTGCTCAGAAAGGAGAATTGGACCTGGGTCACTTGGGGTTGAAACCTGACCTTTGCCCTGGCCTAGCTGTGTGTCCTATATAACTATAATCTGCCGTCAGTAACATGACAATGTTCCCCTCTCCTGATGATCAAAATGTCGAGATTCCCAAATTGTTTGGCAGAGTGCCTTGAACACAGTAAGTGCTCTGTATTTGGTAATCAAAATAATAAGATAACAGTGATAGTTAACACTGATCAAACACTATAGAATTGGCACTGGTCATATGTTCACGATGAAGATCTCATTTTGCCATGGAATCTTTTTGCCTCTTCTCAACCTATTATATGTTTTTTAAAAAAAAAAATTGACAGAGAATTCACAAGGGCAAACAGACACCAAACTCTTTTGTCCTAAGCTTGTGTCTGAATCTATTGGGAATCTATTGTTGATGATTTGAGCCTTACTCTTGCCCCCTCAGGAGGTCCAGTCAAGTAAAATCTCTGTCTATCTTATTTTTAGGAAATTAGACTAAGTACTAAAGGAATCTGGCACACAGTAGGCCCTAGATGCACACAGGTCCTTCTGTAGTCACACAAAACCTGCTACGTATTAGTAGGGTGGCCTGTCACCCCCCGACTGACACGTTATTTGCAAAATGAAGATCATTTCCACATCCCTGCAATCAGGGAAACATCTTCATTTGGTGTTAGCCTTTCCTGATGGAAGCTCTCAGGACAGGGGCCTCATCTTTCTCTCTGTCTCGGCCATTCCTGCTGCTTTTCTCCTTGAAGAAAGCATATAAATACATTCAAAGAACACTGGCATTTAGATGCCCTGCAGTTTAAGGACCTATTTAAAATTAAGCATGCTGAATAAAAGTCCTTTATGAGGTATTCTAAACCCCTATAAAATACCATCGCTGACTCCTCAGGAAGCGCATTATTTGCAGCTTCATAAACAGGGCTACATGGTAGGTGTCTCAGCCAGGTCGGGATTAAGAAATCCCACACATAATTCTCAAGATCTGAAATGGTCTGCCTTCTCTCTGCCTGAGGATTGTAGCAAGCCTGCACAGCATGCCAACCCCCTTGGAAATCACCTGTGAGCATCCCATGTGTATGAGGGGGCCAATATAATCCAGCCAGTTGCTTTTCAGCCAGTGTGTGCTCAGGGAGGCTCCACTGGCTCTACTAGACCCTGCCCCCACTTTCTTAGAGATCCAAGGTTATGATTCACAGAAGGAAGTACACACACATTGTACTAAACGTCAGTTCTGTGGTTTTACACTAAATTTCCATTACGTAAGGTACAACACTTCTGAGGAATAGGGCGCTAGGGACACAGGGCCTTTTTACTGCCTTTGCAATACCCTGTGAATCTGTAGAGGCTTATTCTAAATGAAAAGTTAAATTCAAAAGGAGATTTTTAGATTTTAAGAGGATTTCATGGCTCCTCAGTAAATGACCCATAATCCACTAGGCTATGCCTTGCCTCATTTCCTAGGGAGCCAATTCCTAAAAGAATTGGAAGGCCTGTCTTTTATAAATTGATCTTTATTTAAACTCTGGAAGGAAATGTGACACATTAGACATTTACTAAGATGTCTGCAAGATCCTGGATTGTTGAGTTTGGCTTTTGGAGGGCTTGTTTATTAATTATACTTAATACCAACGTTATGCCCTAGACTCTAAGGCCTAGAGAGTGTGATGTTTTATGCTAATTCCTTGGTAATCACTTTATTCGATACTGCTTTTTCTATATGTTTCTATTAAAATCAATTCAACTAATAATTCAATAAGCCGTGACTACTGTGCACCTGTCACATGAAGTGAATCCTCAACATGCATAGTAATGGCTCTGGGCCAGGTGACATCATCACCATCGTGTCACAGGTAAAGTATAAATGACTAACTCTCCCAAAGTGAGATGGATGGTAATCAGAGTTCCTTAGGCTGCAACCATCTTGCGACACACAAGAACAGCAAGAATGCCCTGAGATTCTCAGGGA
>JAQHUG010000001.1:16461928-16506959 GCA_028555095.1 Dicrostonyx torquatus | reverse complement strand
TAGCAGAACTGAAATTGAGCTAAGAGTTTGAAAGAATGGCTGGGGTGGGTATGTCAAGAGGTGGGGCCGAGTGTGGACACTGTCCAGGGTGCTAAACCCTGAAGTACGTCTGACTAATCTTTAGACGGTTCCCAAACAGAAAACAAATCTTAGCTGCTATCTTTTGAAATTATTTTACCACTGTTGAGAGTAAGTTAAGAAACCAAAGGAATGCAGGGGACAGAGAAAAATAGATGCTTAATATAAAAGAAAAGAAAAAATACAAGAGACCACTTTGGAAACTTCAGTGTTACAAAGAGAAATTGTTTTCCAAGTAAGACCTAACAAGCCTTGTCTGAAGGGCAGTGGGGTGGGAAGCTGCTGAACTCCCACTGAAATCCCAGTTCTGCCTCTCATATAATGACAGCTGATGTTTCAACCACATGGAGATAGGAAATTAAAAAGGAGATGCCGTGTGAGGAAGCGCTTTCTGTATTTTAAACACATTAGCACATGAGACCCTGTTACTGCTAACCAGATAATAAAAGGTGCAGCCAACATTGCAGGCTTTCATCAATTTATTACCACCAAATCAAGATCTATTAATGCTCTATTTTCTCACAAATACACTAGGATAAAGCTCAAGTCCCCTTTCTATGAGATCAGCAAAACCTGTTAGCTAAGGAAAGGCCATGCCTGCCTGGCGTCTATTGAGAGATAAGGCAGAACATTCGATAATGATCTGCTGACAGGGCAGGGAATTCACCTTCTCGGGGCCAGAAAACGAGTGACGTCCAAACGTGGAGAAAGGTCTCAGGTTAGATGCCATCAATCAGAACGACAGACTGACGAGATGTGAGGGTGCAGCATCCAACTCCAATGTAAAACCACACTCCCCCTTGCATCCGCAGACTCAAAGCACCTGATACATTCATCAAGCTCCAGAGAAACCCCCTCCTGCTTGGCCTGGTCTCCACTACTGAGAAATGTAGGGGAAAGAGTGGCGGGAATGAAACTGTGAAGCGCCTGGAGATTACACTTGAAAATTTTCACTGTTACCTTGGGAGTTTGGCTGAACACTGTAAGGAAAGAGAGGCAAGGTCGGGATTGGAGGTCAAAAAGTTATTAGGATTCCCCGTGTGTCGGGACTTGTGATTAAGGATGGCTACTTCAGGAAAAGAAAATGAATCCCAAACCAACAATGAAGACAGGTGGACGGAAAGCTTCAGGTTCTCAAGGTAATTTGACAGAGTACCCACCTGGGCTTGATGGCTGACGTTATTGGGAAGAAAGAATGAGTTCTAAAATGTTGCTTAATTTTTTTGGTGACATGTGAAATTATTTTAATATCACACATCACGATATAAGATATAAAGAAGAAATATCAGGTTTGAGGGCAAAATGGTACTTTCTCCCCGATCCATCCCCGAACCCACCGTTCATCTTCTCACCCTCCACTTTCTCCTAGTCCTCCTCTTCTACTTCTTTGGTGCTGGAAATTGAACTTAAGGCCTTGCAAATGCTAAATGAATGCTCTACCTCTGAGTTTAACCCTTCTAAAGTACACATACACACATACACACACACACACACACACATACACCAGAGAGAGAGGGGGAGCGTTTAAAACTGTTGTGTAAAGATAGAGTCTTAATAAATTGTCCAAGATAGCCTTGAACTTGCTCTATAGTCAAAGCAGGCCTTGAACGTAGCACCCAACCTCCTGAGTGTCTGGAAGTACCTGCTTTCTGTCGACAAAAATGAGATTAACAAGTGAGGGGTTGGGCCCTGAGAGCCATGAAGATTCAAGGAGGAACAGAGACAGGCAGAATTGGAAGAAGGCTTCGTAGGAGGCCTTGACACATGAAAAGTGACGCTGGACTGGGAGTCCAAAATACAGGAACCCTGTGGGGTGCACCTTGCCTAGAATCTAGGATGGATCCTTACTGACTTTCTCCTGTACAAACTACCATGCAAGCCCCCAGCATTTCAAGGTGCCATGCTCCTGAACCTTTGCACACTTTGTGTCTTCTCCCTGGGGCACCTCACACTCCACCACACAGGGGAGCCCTGCCATCCTTCCGGAATGCCTTGGGAAAGAATCTATGGTGCACGTGTCCATCATCACGTGCCCTGGGCCATCATCAGACTTCGTCAGTGTGGAGCTGTCTTATCTACATGTCCCTGGCTCCAAACTCAGCACTATTAAGTTAACAATATCACTTTGATGAATAAATAATTGATACTCAGAAGCAGCATGAAACCAATCGGAACAAGCAGGGATGATGCCATGGGAAAAGACATGAGTTGTAACTGATTCACCAGGTGTTTGGGTTTATAAATTTTCTTTATAGTACTCCAATGTGAGACAAACTGACAGATCAATAGATGTGACAGAAGCCATGTGAGGCCTGAATTTGATTTGGAGAGAAGCAAATATCATCTCTAGAATTATAGGAAAGCCAAGTTTTTATTACCCTATCAACTTTTAAGCCACCAAGTGCATTTTAATCTAAAACTCCCTAAATAATAACTTCTAAAATGGTAGTCTAGAATTGTGGAAAAATAAATGTTTTCATCTTTAGCTTAAATATTCAGTTATTATCTTGATATAATTGTAGTCAGCCAGTTGTTCCTTCCTGCTGGGTAGGACTCTGATACTTCGCCACTCAGCCCCTTCCAAGGCACAGACAAAAGTTAGAGTCCAGGGAATTCAACTGAACAGCCATTTCTCCTCAGCTCTTTGCTGGAGCTGATCCTTTCTGAACCTTAACAGCCTCACACAAAGCTGCCTGACCACACTGATTGGGTTGAGAACCTGTTTCTAACAGTGATTAGCCAAGTCAAACACTAAGGAAGCCACCTCACTGTCCTGAGACTTAAGTGGAGTTTATGGCACACCTGCCTTTTAGGACAATTCTCAGCTAGGGCAGTTCTGATGTCCAGTGGACAACTTTGTCAACACAGTGTGGTGTGGTTTGGTCAACCTACTATGCACAGAATTATGTTCTCTCTCTCTCTCTCTCTCTCTCTCTCTCTCTCTCTCTCTCTCTCTCTCCACACACACACACACACACACACACACACACACACACACACACTAGATGACCAATCATGTTATAGTTGAGAAAGTCTGTGTGTAGAGTTCTCAGAAGCATATAATGCATGGTGGCAACTCCTTACTTCATCTTCAGAATCCCACCCCTCCTCTTGGCTTCTTGATTTCTAATTCAAAGATCTTAGCCCTGTATGTTCAGATCCGCAGCTTTCAGCATCACTAGAGTGTCTAAAAAGAAACATCGCTTCTGTTCTGATACACCCAGGCACTAACTCCTAAGGAAAAGATAGCAGGAAAATGATTTAGGCTTCCTTTCCCAAAGCACCACGCCCACTTCTAACTTCATTCCCCACCACCCTACATGAGTTTTGTTTTAAACTACCATACTACTATCTCCAGGGCTCATCTCAGTTTGTTTCCACACACCGACTATCTCTGTCCCCTGCCTCAGCAGCTTCCCCCTCCTTTTCACATGGCCACACTCCAGCCACTCTTCAGATCAAAGCCTGATTTTACCTCATCCTTAAAATGCTTTCTGGTGAACCAAGTCCATCAGCCTCTGTCTCTGGTCACCTGTCACACTTTGAGTTCTTCTGCAGATGATCACTGTGGCATTTTGCTCATCTTTCTGCGATTCAGACTCTTTGTCTGTGACTCAAGCACTGGTCGGGTCTTTTATGCATCCCAATATCCATAGCCCTCCCCAGAAAACATATCAAAGCTACCGATAAATAAATCCGAGTTGAAGAGAACTCTGGAAGGAGGCTAATTTGCACTGAGGCCAACAGCTATGGATGTAGCTAACGCTCTTAGATTGCATCTGGTGTTTCTTATTTAAACTGAACAGTTCTCCCCACAGAAGAGAAGAGTTCTTTCATTTAATTGTTAGGAAGACAGAAAAAAGAACAAATGTTTATTAAAATCTCAACCTCTTGTCTTTCCACGTCCCTCAGTCGCATGCTCTCGAAGGTTGACAGTTGACCATATGTTCAAATAAGCATCACCCTCAGAAGCTTTGAGTTTCCATTAATAAATGTAATTTAGAGGAATGAAACATTTGGATCCCATTTTCATAAGTCAATAAAATGTAAATGGAGGTGTGGTAGGCAGTACCAGAAGGAGCACCTTTTCTCCTAGAAAAGGGTACTGCTGTCTTCCGCTACTGCCCGGGGAGGGAGACAGGGTGGCACTCTTGCATATAGACAGCATCTATGGCTGACAGTAAGGAGTTCTCCACCTGACTCTAGCCTTCATCTGAGACTGTCAGTGGTGAGTCCATTGTTATCCATGGCTGGTCCCTCCAACTGGGTTCTTGTTGCTGAGATTTTTTTCCTTGTTTGTTTGTTTCCAGTTCAGGAGAATTTCAACATGAGTGGTTTGAAAAGGGGGTGGCATAATATCTCAATTAACATAGCACTTTTCTGGCATGCCCAAGGGCCTGGGTTCAGTCCCCAGTACCACACAAAAGAAGGAAGGAAGAAATGAAGGGAGGATGAGAGGAAGGAAGGAGAGAGAGATGGGGAGAAAAGGCACAAGGGTGAAAGGTACAGGAACAACATTCTTGTGGACATTTGATAAATAGGTCTGTTTACATGGTGATGATTAAATTGTCCTCACATACCATTAGGGTTTGAGTCTGAAATGTCCTGCACAGGATCCTGTGTTTGAACACTTTATCCTCAGTAGGTGGCTCCAGGAGACTGTTGAATTTTCAGGAGATGGGCCCTCCTAGAAAAAAATCGTCCCTCTAAACTTTAAAGGTCATAGCCTGGTCCTACTTCTGAGCCTACTCTCTGCTTCCTGAAGAGCCGGCTTGTGCGGACCTCCAGAGGTGCCTGCCCCCACTAAGAGAGGTACTCCTCCTTCCATGCCATTCCCAACATGATGGACTGAAACCCTACTGGAACCTTGAACCAAAATGAATCTCTTTTCCCTTAAACTGCTTCTGTCAGGAGTTTGGCCAGAGGCATGGGAAACAACAGCCTTCAGCTATCACAACTGACCTATGCGGGCAATGGTGGAGAGGAACATCCTCTCTTCGGCCTTCCTGTCCTGACTTCCAGAAGGACCAGAAGTCATTCCCATCAGAACAAAAGCATCGGAGAGAAGTTAAAGAATAGCTGTGATGTTGAGAAGCCTGCTGGGCAGCTGGGAGCGGCCACAGGAATCGCCTGCCATGCTCTCTGGTGGCTCTCCTGGATTTCTCTGAGGTTGATCCCATGAAGGGCAGGTTTGTGACAACCATTGAACTTCAGTGCCACAGCAACAGCACTCTAGGTATTTACCATATACATTCACTAGTACTTTTAAAGCGCCATGCAAACAGATTCTTGTGACTGCACTGTTCACAATGATAAGCAATAGGAAACAATGTAAATGCCCATCAAAAGAAGAACACTTAAGTTAATGTAGCTATGAAAATAAGAGGTTATAATCTATTTCCAAGTGGAAAGCTATCTGGCATTTTTTTTTTAGGAAAACATGGCATAGGATGGGGGAGACAATCCAGAATGTCTACGCTTATAAATATACAGACATTCTCTGAAAACACATAGTGCCTATAATGGTGGTTGCCTTGAAAAAATGGATGGAACAAGAACTGCAACCATGACCTTCTTGCCTTTGTGTTTTCAGTTTGTATACTGTCTTAGTTAGGGTTTCTGTTGCTACAATGAATCACCATGACCAGAAAGCAAGCCATGGGGGAAAGGGTTTATTTGGTTTACACTTCCATATTGCTGTTCATCTTTGAAGGAAGCCAAGGACAGGACAGGGCAGGAATCTAGAGACAGGAGCTGACGCAGAGGTTATGGATGGAAGTTGCTTACTGGCTTTCTTCCCATGGTTTGCTCAGCCTGTTTTCGGGAGCATCAGCCTAGGGATGGGAACACCCACAATGGACTTGGCCCTCCCCAATCAATCACTGATTAAGAAGAATCAGTTGTACAGCTGGATCTTATGGAAGCAGTTTCTCAATTGAGGTTCCCTCCTTTCAGATAACTCTAGCTTGCATCAAGATAACATAAGACTAGCCAGTCCATATACTTATAAATTTTTTGAAAATATGTATTTCTAAAGAATAAACAACATAACATAAAGAGAATGAAGTCTGTACTTAGACAAGGGCATGAGTTCCAGCCCTTCCCCCTACTAGCTACGTATCTAGTGTGTGCTGATGTAGTGCAGGCTTGCTCAGTTCCCAAACAGGAATAATATTATCTATGGTACTGAATTATTTTGAAGTTTGGAGGGGACACTGGACTCTGCTAAGAGTTCAGTAAGTTATATCAGCCACCACATGCAAACCACATCGTGGCTCCAAGTCAAGTGCACCAAGCATCACTTGTCCATAGCAATGACCATGAAACCACCCCTGACCTTAAGCTCCATCTATATTCACCATCCTATTCTGTTGAACCCCTATGCATGACCTCAGTCATGGCCAGGGCAGAGTGTTGGCCTAAGTGAGACCTACAGGGAGATGTGCAAAACAATGTAGCAGGAAGTTAGCAACATAGCCAAATGGTGCTGGTTTCAAAAGCTCTCCAAATTAATCCCTCACCATTTGCAGGAGGGAAATTTGCTTCAACACTTAACAAACTGTTAGGCAGTATCAGCTTAAACTAAACACACACATGTCCTGTAACCAGTGGCTTTATTTTTTTTAATGCATACTCAAAAGAAAAGAATGCACGCATCCTTACAAAAACCTATACAATAATGTATGCTCTCAGAGCTCCATTTGTGATAGCCAAGACCTGATCAAGCCAAAAATCTCCCCTTTAGAAGAATGGCCAAGCATTGCAGTACATTCATGCAGTGGAATGGTAGCCAGCATCAAGGAAAAAGGAACCCATGAGTGCCCAACACAACGTTGACAGCCAAACTCAAATGCGAACATTGTCACTGAATTCAGCAACTGACAAGGCATCAATGACAGAAATCAGAATAGTGATGACCTTGGGAGAATAGATAACAGCTAGCAAGTGACCCAAAGGAAGTTTCTGGGGTTCTAGAAATGCTAAGTACCTTGGTCTGAGTGATGTCATGTGAGTGTCTCCTTAGTAAATAGTCATCAAATGTGTGCTTGCAATTTTTGCCCACCATACATCTACATAGATGTATAGATGTGGTATGGATTATACACAAATGGAGAATAAATGAGTAACCATAAAAATGAGACTTTTTCTCTTGGGCATTTTCACAACGTCTCCCCATGCTGACTCATCCTTACCAGCCAAAAAGTCCATCCTGTTACCTAATTCACTCTTCTAGTAAATACTGAGTCTTTCTCACCTGGCTCTGTTCAAATTGGTCCTTGAAAACATTTCTCCTCAAATAGTCACCTTCTTGAGAGGTCACCTCCCTCTGCAGGTTTCTGTGGCAGTACACTTGCTGTTTTCTTTGTGTGAGGAACTCACAGGGACCTGGGCAGCAGATTGCCCTTCCTGGGCCTTCCATGAATCTCTGCAGGAAGCTCACTACTCAAAGTGTGGAATGCAAGAGAGACTGAACTTCTCTGATCTGCTGAGAGATGTAAATCTACTACAGCTGTAGGTGGTTGATGTCAGAAACAGAGAGAAACAGATGGGAATCAGAATTGCTAATGCTCCATTGGAGGCCCTTCGAGGTGCTTGGCTCCTGCTGCCTGCTCCCTCTGCTGGTTCTCAGAAAACGCAACCAGGCCAATGTCTCCTCCAGATGGAACTGGCCTAAGGGAGGGCACTGCAGCCTGGAAAGCCAGCCCACCATGCCTTCTTACTCTGCCATTCTTCCTAGAGCTCCAGTGGCAGGGTTAACGTGATCAGTCTTATTGGAGGACAGTCAGGAGGTCAGGGGACCCAGGAATGGGTCTGATTAAGGTGATCACTTGACTGCTACCTCCCCAAACACACTTTCTCTCTAACACACACACCACAGTGAGGTAGGGGAAGAATGATGTGGGAAGTCCTTCTGTATGTGTGTTGCTTTTATTGGTTAATGAATAAAGAAGCTTCTCTGGCCTGTGATAGGGCAGAATAGAGCTAGGTGGGAAAACTAAACTGAATGCTGGGAGAAAGAAGGCAGAGTCAGGAGAAGCCAGTAGCCACCGCAGGAGACAAATGCCACCTTCCAAAGTCATGGTAGGCCATGACCTCATGGTGATGCTCAGATAAATGGACATGGGTTAGTTTAGGATATAAGAGCTAGCTAGAAATATGCATAAGCTAATAGGCCAAGCAATGTTTTAATTGATACAGTTTCTGTGTGCTTCTTTCAGATCTGGGAAGTTGTGAAAGAATGAAAGGCCTCCGCCTTCAGAGGCATTTATAAGGACACCTATTAGAGCAGGGCGGTGGTGGTGCACGCCTTTAATCCCAGCACTCGGGAGGCAGAGACAGGCGGATCTTTGTGAATTCGAGACCAGCCTGGTCTACAAGAGCTAGTTCCAGGACAGGCTCAAAAACTACAGAGAAACCCTGTCTCGAAAAACCAAAAAAAAAAAAAAAAAAAAAGGACACCTATTAGAAAGGCTCAGAATGTTCCTTTCCAGAGAAGTTTCCCCAAGAAACATGGAGAAGCATGCCAGATATCTCTGTCTCCGAAGCTTACAGAACACACAGAGAGGTGCTCGTTAAGACCAGGGTTACACACTGTTTAAAATAGATAACATCTATTTCCATCTTCAGGAAATCTCATCTCTTGGGAATTTTCAAGAGTGTTTTTATCTGGAGAAAACTAGATTTGTAAACCACACCCAAGAGGAGAAAGACACCTGTTCGGTCCAACCTAAAATTTCAGAATTCCCTCCCGGGTCATTAAAACCACTTGAGGGGTAATTATAGCTTGCTGCCCACTGACCCTTGGGAGCAGGAGCATGGGAGGCCAGAAATGGAATGCATTCTTAGTGGATCCTGCAGCCCTTTCTCAATAATCCCTATTTAGAGTCCTAAATAACACACCAAAGGCTGCAATATTATCAAAAACACATCTTATTTTTCCAATTCCAAGTCTTGTTTGGCTTTTCATAAAACTCGCTTCGATATCCTCAATGAATGTTTGAATTTAATAAGGCAAGGAGCATGTGGATCCAGTACAAAACCACCTCTGCTCCACTCTCGGTCTGGGCCAGCAGCCAGGGCTTTGGCATCTTCTGTGTTTGTTCAAATACTTCTCCAGAAAGTATTTATTCAGATACACAGAACCTGCTAGGATGAAATGTAAACATCACAATAGCCTGGACCTTGAGGCAGGAGATTCGGAAACACCTGGTTGATTGTATAGTATAATAATTGTATAATAATCCCTGCCATTTGTCCCTAACAGA
This sequence comes from Dicrostonyx torquatus, assembly GCA_028555095.1. Lineage (NCBI taxonomy): Eukaryota > Metazoa > Chordata > Mammalia > Rodentia > Cricetidae > Dicrostonyx > Dicrostonyx torquatus. The sequence goes on along the minus strand of JAQHUG010000001.1, from coordinate 16,497,615 downwards.
TTACATGCAGTTTGGACCTATGTGATGTATGAAAGTCACTTGTGTCCCAAAGGCCTTTCACTGGGCCATCTGAGATCACCTTCCTGGCTCCACTCCATGTCACCTCTCAAGCTCAAGGAAGCAACTCAAAGCTATGTGATACAAAAAAGCTACCCTTATCTGTTTGAGAAATGAATCTGTTACTCCAGTAACAATTTGTAGAGACAGGTTATGTTTAAAAGTGGACATCCAGGAACCCACTGCTCCCAAGGCCCCAAGTTTCCCTCCACACGCACATTGTTATGCCTCATCTGTTGGCAGAATTGAGGCTCTTCCTGCTCATCCTGTCCATCAAACAGAAGGAACCCAGGCTCGATGTTCCTATGAGACCTGGAAATAGGACAAGAACTAGAAAGGGAAGAAGGAGGAGGAGGCTTATGTTCTAAGGGAAAAACTGTGATGGGGGGGCAACATACATCAGCAGAGGCCTGTTTGATGGGGCAGCCACCAAGCACCAGCTATGCCCAGGAGAAAGCAGGTGGAGTGGACAAAGAATTTAGGGAGTGCTCAAAAAACTGAATGGGATTCTTTCTGGCCACATTCCTAAGACCCTTCAGAGGGAATCTGATCAGGGTTAGCGTCCTTGACTTCCCTTTCCCATCAAAGGCTCACAGAAGTTAGTGAGCTGTATCATATCGTGCCATGCCAAGTGGTTTGAGATGGAAACTTTATTCCAGGAACGTTTTTTCTGTGGTTTCAAGTTAAAATTGGTGAAAGTTGAAATCTCTTGTGACTTGGGGAGTGGAGGTAAAGCAATAACTCTCTCTCAACTCTCTCTCTCTCTCTGTCTCTCTCTCTCTCTCTCTCTCTGAAGGAGTCTGAGGACAGAGACGGTGCAAGAAAGCAGAAATAATATACCTGCTGGGTTCTAACTTGTTCTCCATCACTGAAACCACCTCAGACCCAACACCAAAAGCTTGGGAAACCAGGACAATGTCAAGTATGGAGATGCCACAGCCACCTGCGTGTCTTTCCTTCCATCCAGTTTTCCATTTCCACAGCGGACCTGTCTATTCAGACATTCCTCATAGGCTCCAACATCCTTGTCAGAAAGATAGGTAGGGACTGGAGTTCTTCGGGAAGATGAGCAAACATATATTCATCCCAGGTCTGGGCACCAGCAACAGATCAAAGAAATGATCCCACCGAATCTTTCTTGGTGAGCCATGGGGGGTTGCAGGGATTATTCATAGGAGCTTGGACTATTTTCAAGCAACTACAGCCCTGAAGAAAAAACTTTGCTGTTACAGCAAGTTCACTGCCTCTATATCCTCAGAGAGGGGCAGAGCCTCAGGAGCCCTTCCCACCCTGTAGCAGAATGGTGATGGGCCCAACCTTGTGCATATCTTATTCGGTGATCATAGCTGCTGAGAGATCAAAAGGGCAGTGGCCATACCATGGGGGGACAACATTACACCACCAGGTACCATATAAATGATGGGGATTTATTTTCTCATAACTCCAGGGTCTAGAAGTCCATATTCAAAGTACCAGCAGCAGTGGTTTCTTCAGATTTCTCACCTTGGCTTGTGGGCAGCTGTCTTCTCTTTGGCCCAGGATGCTCTTTCCCTGGGTTATACCTATACCCTAATATACCATTCTCATGCTTACACTCAATTCTGCCAGACTTGAAATCCTAAACCCCTTATAAAATCCCATAATTCCAGGGCTGGAGAGATGGCTCAGTGGTTAAGAGCATTGCCTGCTCTTCCAAAGGTCCTAAATTCAATTCCCAGCAACCACATGGTAGTTCACAACCACCTGAAATGAGATCTGGTGCCCTCTTCTGGCCTGCAGGCATACATGCAGGCAGACCACTGTATACTTAATAAATAAATAAAATCCCATAACTCCATATGCACAAGTGTTCTCTAAACTTCCTGCTCACCTGCCAAGGCAAAACTGAACTCAACTCTCCAGAAAGGCCATCCCTATCTGCCTTTCAGGACCAGCCATCCTCCCTTGCTGAATTCTGCATTCTGTTAAATCAGATTACAATCTGTCCTTCTGACTTCATTTAACCTTAATTCTCACCGTAAATGCCCTACCTATAAATGTCAGTACTGAAGTCCAGGACCAGAACTTTAACATGGGAATATGGGCAGATATAGTGAAAACTTTCCAGTCACAACTCTTCCCGTTAGTATGAAAAAGTCTAATTCTTACAATAAATTTCTTTTTCTATGACATATGCAGTAGTTCCACTTACCAGGCTGATCCCTGACATAGAATTAGCACCTGGAGTAGAGCAATGCTGTTAAGAGCAGGGAGGCAGTGGGAGCAGAAGAGCACTCTGTAAAACGCGGCACAAGCATGAGATGCAAGCTTGATTCCCAGAACCCACACAAAAACTATGCATGACAATGTAAGCTTATAATGGCAGCGCTGTGGAGGCAGAGACAAGTGGATCCCTACCTAATGAGACAGCCCTGGAGCCCGATGAGAAACCTTATCTCAAAACAAACGAACAAACAAAAACAAGGTGGGTGGCCCTGAGGAGCAATACTTGAAGTTTACCTCTGGCCTCCATTTCAACCTATTCTTATACACATATGCACCACACACACACACACACACACACACACACACCACATATATAAACATGCATACATACATAAACACACATTTAAACACATACGTGAGTATGTGCATGCACACACACACACACACACACACACACACACACAAAACCATAATGAAATGCTTTGGTGCAGTCCCAAAGTAATGTGGCTAGCCATCTGATCATGGGCTGAAACTCCAAAATCGTAAGCCAAAGAAAACCTTTTCTCTTTCTAAGCTGATTACAGCAGGAATTTGTTGCAGTAATGGAAAGCTATCAGAGAAAATTGCTACCATGAAGTGGAGCGAGCTCTGCTATAACTGTCTTGCCTGATAATGTAGAAGTGCCTCCTGAATTGGTTTGCAGGAGGATTTTGATGCCTTCTGAATTGGTTTGCAGGAGGATTTTGGAAAAGCTTGGAGGAGCAGGCTGGCTAAAACCTAGAATGATATAAATAGAGCTTCATGGGCGATTATAAGAGGACTCAGGAGATCTGAATGCAGATAGGAATGCAGACAGCAAAGACTGCCCTTAGGGTTTCCAGGTGGGAATAAGAATTCTAACAGCATTTGGTCCAACACCTACAATGCTGTGGGATGCTGAGTTTAAAGTTTATGGGCTAATCAGTCTGGTCAGAAAATGAGCAGTTCTCCCCAGAAACACCATCTTCATCGAGATGCACTTCCTTGCACACACCTAAAACAAGGAGGTCACCCGCAGAAACCTCCCAAACTGAGCACATATACCTGGTTATTCTTTCTGAGTTCATGGTCTTGGGTGCTCATTACAGAAGCAGGAGGTGGACTACCACAAAATCATTTTCATCCTCTTGCTCTGTCTGCCCGATGATCTGTCTTCATTGAAAACCCGTTCTGCTCCCTGCAGCTCACATTCATGAAACAACACTGGCATCACTGAGATTCCAAAGGTTTCAAATGCACATCTTTCTTATGAGAATGAGAGGCTCTCTTGAAAACTGTGAAATAAATGAAATTCGGTGCACAGTACGGAGTTGACCACATAAGCTCTTGATATCAAGATGCTTACAGGCTGGATGCTGCCTGAGCACTCAAAGAATTTCTTAATCAAAGAATTTCTTAATCAAAGATTTTCTCTTTACTCTAAGGAAATCCAAAGAAAACAGAGCAACATTTATGCTCAAGTGAGAACTGCTATATAACTCCCTAGAGGCAAGACAGTAATGTCTTGTCCTTTGCTGTTCTTTTTAACCACTGGCCTCCACTAGGGTCTTTGTTAAACCTAGTGTGTTGTTTAGATATTACAGAGGCCAGTACTTTAAAATCAAGAGTTAGATGTTAGCTATTTCCCCAATAAAAATAATAAATTTTCAAAAGAAAAGTACAAGTAAATCTTAGTGGAGGAAAAGGCCACTTGTAACCCCAGAAACTGTTGCCTGTGAGTCTACAGGAGGCAAGAGAGGTTGACTCTCAAGACTTACTTACTGCACAAGAGCAAGCAAGGAAGTAGCCTCTGCTGTATGAAGCCCCATTTAACAGGACACTAAAGTCTTTGCTTATTTTATAAGCATAAGAAAAGCGGTAAAGGAATTTAAAGCAAAATATGCTGTACCACTTAAAGAAAATAATACACCTCTTACAGAAGAAGCAAATTCTATTTCTACTTACATACCTAAGAAACTGCACATGTCTTGTAAGGGAAACGATATGAGGATGTTTACCAATGGTGTTGTTAGTTCTAATAGTAGGAGATTAAGCTCAGGGATCCATCATTGGGATGGCAATTAAGTGAAATGTACTGGAGAATGAAATGCCAGGCAACAGTGAGAAGCCGTGGACTAGATACACATAAATCAACATGGATGGATTTAAAGGCATAGATCTGAATGGGAAAAGTCAGAACCAGAATGGATTTTATGGAACATTACTTTTTATACAAATGAGAACCTCTAGACATTTTTTAAAGAGACAAGCCTATTGTCAACCCAAATAACAAACAAAGATTCTCCAAAGATAATGGATTTAATCAGGAATGAACATTGCCATGGGAGTACACGTGTCACAGTAAATTATGGGCATGTTCAAGGAGGAAAATGAAGACAAGAGTTTTTAAAGGGGATGGTTCCATAATTTACCTTGGAACAATTATCATGGCTATGGGTATCAGTAATAAGAATGGTGTCAATCCAAGGTTGAACAAGCAATTGCTGGGCAAATGGCCTGACAGGTGTAGTTACTGTGTAAGACTTTGGTGCAATGTGGTAGTTCTGGAAAATTCTGTTGTAGCATTGCTTATTATGATCCAAAAGGATGCACAATCTTCTCCACAGTCCCTTCCATTTGCAGTTTTTGTTAGGATTTGACACAAGGGCTCCATTGGGCTCTAACAACTTTGATACTGCCTACACTTTTGCATAAAACTCTTAGCGTGGGAGACAATGTGGGGTGAGTAAGTGCAGACATCAGAGAAAGAAGAAGAAATAAATAGGCCAAGACTTGGCAGACAAGCATGAGAGAGTATCTCTGAACGAAGAGGTGCTGCTGCTGAAACACAAATGAAGGTGGGAAGAGGAGCAGCAAGAAGAGCAGACATCCAGCAGTGGCTCTGGAGGAAGTTGCTGGACTTCTAATGCTGACTCCGCTCCTTGAGACACTTGACGTTTGGCAAATTACTCCTCTAGACTGCGTCTGCTTCCTCGGCTGTAAAGCATAAATGCTAACAGTTCCTGTGTCAAAGGACAACCATGCAAGTTACATGCTGGGTTGTAAGGATTTGGTCAACATCAGCCACCAAGTTGTGTCTGGGCCAGTTCTGTTTAATAATACTGTGATGCCCAGCACCACATCAGACAGAGGAATGATCTCCAAAATATATAAAGAACTCAAAAAATTACACATCAAAATTCCAAATAATCCAATTTAAAAATGGGGTACAGAACTAAACAGAGAATTCTCAACAGAAAAATCTCAAATGGCCAAAAGACACTTAAGGAAGTGTTCAACATCCTTATCCATAAGGGAAATGCAAATCAAAATGACTGAGATACCATCTTTCACCAATTAGAATGGCTAAGACCAAAAACACCAATGATTGCTTTTTCTGGAGAGGATGTGGAGTAAGGGAAGCACTCCTCCACTGCTGGTGGGAGTGCAAATTTGTACAACCACTCTGGAAATCAGTGTGGTGGTTTCACAGAAAATTGGGAATCAACCTACCTCAGGACCCAGCAATATCACACTTGGACATATACCCAAAAGATGCTCAATCATACTACAAGGACATTTATTCAGCTATGTTCATAGCAGCACTTTTTGTAATAGCCAGAACCTGGAAACAACTTAGATGCCCCTCAACCAAAGAATGGATAAAGAAAATGTAGCACATGTGCACATTGGAGTACTACTCAGCAGTAAATAACAATGACATCTTGAAATTTGTAGACAAATGAATGGAACTAGAAAAAAAAATCCTGAGTGAGGTAACCCAGACCCAGAAAGGTGAACATGGTATATACTCACTCGTAAGTGGACACTAGCTGTAAAGCAAAGGATAATGAACCTTATAGTTCATGATCCTAGAGAAGCTAAGTAACAAGGTGAACCCCAAGAAAAGGAAATAGACAAGATCGCCTGAAAAATTGGGAGCATGGGGGTGGAAAAGAAGGAAGGTGGAAAAAAAGAGGAGGGGAGAAGGAGAATGGGGAGGAGAATTTGAGGGAACAGGATAGTCAAGAAGGAGGAAGGACAGAGATGAGAGCAAGGAGAGATATTTTGATTGAGGGAGCCATTATGGTGCAAGCAAAAAACCTGGCACTAAAAACGTTCCCAGGAATCCACAAGGATGACCCCAGCTAAGACCCTAAGCAATAGTGGAGAGGGTGCCAGAACTGGCCTTGACCCTTAGTCAGATTGATGAGTATCTTAAATGTTACCATAGAACCTTCATCTATCAACTGATGGAAACAGAGGCAGAGACCCACATCAAAGCACTGGGCTGAGCTCCCAAAGTCCAGCTGAAGAGTGGGAGGAGTGAGAACATGAGCAAAGAGGTCAAGACCATGATGGGTTCACCCACTGAAACAGTTTACCTGAGCTAATGGGAGCTCACCAACTCCAGTCAAACTGGGAAGGAATCGGCATAGGTCCAAACTAGTTCCTCTGAATGTAGATGACAGTCATATGACAGGCAGACTGAGGAGCCACTGGCAGTGGCACCAGGATTTATCCCTACTGCTTATACTGGCTTTTTGGGAACCTATTATCTTTGAATGGATACCTTGCTCAACCTAAATATAGAAGGGAGGGCCTTGAACCTTCCTCAAAGCAATGTGTTTTACCCTCTCTGAGAGAGTTGATGGAGGGTGAAGTGGGAGAATAGGAGATGGGAATGGGAGGAGGGGAGGGAGTGGGAACTGGGATTGGTATGTAAAATGAAAAAAGATAATTTGTTTTGTTTTTTAAAAAAAATTAAAGAAAAGAAATTAAAAAACAATAGTGTAATATACTTTGAAAGCACAATGAGATCTTTTCATGGGTTATCTCCAAAGATTGAAAATAACATCCAACTAAGTTGCTATGCGAGGACCATCAAGATGACTGAGTGAGTAAAGGCACCGGCCATCAAGCTGAACCTGAGTTCAAGCCCAAGTGTTTAGGGTCTGAATCCCATGAAACTGTGGGTTTATATAGTTAGGGTTTATATTGCAGCAAAACCTCATGACCATAAAGAAAGTTGGGGAGGAAAGGGCTTATTCAGCGTACACTACCACATCACTGTTCATCAGTGAAGGAAGTCACGACAGGAGCTCAGACAGGCAAGATTCTGGAAACAGAAGCTGATGCACAGGCCATGGAGGAGAGCTGCTTACTGGCTTTCTCCTCATGGCTTGCTCAACCTGTTTTCTTCCAGAACCAAGGACCACCAGTCCAGGGATGGCATCACTCACTATGGGCTGGGCCCTCCCATTGATCGCTAATTGAGAAAAAGCTTTGCAGCTGGATCTCACAGGGGCAGTTCCTCAACTTAGGCACCTTTCTCTCTGATGACTCTAGCTTTTGTGTCAAGTTGCTATACAAAACCAGCCGATAGAACTGACCCCTTGTCGACTTGACATACAAGCCCACCCCTATTAAGCCAAAATCCTACCTTTCTATAGTCAACCCCAAGATCTCACACCAACTTCTGTCTTAGTTAGGGCTTTTATTGCTATGAAGAGACACCATGATCATCTCAACTCTTATAAAGGAAAACATTTCATTATGGTGACTCCCTTATAGTTCAGAGGTTTAGTCCATTATCATCATGGTGGGACATGGTGGTGTGCAGGCAGAGATGGTGCTCAAGCTGAAAGCCCTACACCTTGCTGTGCAGGCAACAGGAAGTGAACCAATACACTGAGAGTGGCTTGAGCATATATGAGACCTCAAAGCCCATCCCACAGTGACACACTTCTTCCAGCAAGGCCACACCCACTTCAACAAGCACACCTCCTAATAGTGACAACTCCCTTTGAGGGCCATTCTTTCAAACCACCACAACCTACAAAATGAATAGAGAGAACCTATTCCCACAAGTTGTCTTTTGAACTCCATGGCACTGCGTGCACACACATATTTATACAAGCTAAATAAATAAGAAGAACAAAGTTACTCGGGGCTAGATGTGTACAGAAAGTCCTTAATGAGCAGCAAGTATTCTGTAAACATTAGGTTACTAGAATAATGGCCAGAAGTAGAAGAAGAGCCACCCAGATATTTTCAAATGGAAAGAAGATTCCATGCCAAAGCCCTTCTTGGGTAATAGTAAAATCTTCCCCAGACTCCTAAGCATGACCTTGTGAGTGAGTGCACCACCAAACCTATGATATGCCCTCTTCAGGGTCATGAGCATGCCTGGACTTCCCAGTGTTTAGGGTCTGAATCCCAAGAAAGGAGACTGTGGATAGATACAGGCCATGCCATCTTGAAACTCCTTTCCTCCACTCCCCGTGGGAACAAAAGCGGCATGTTAGAAGGGTTTTAAGAGATGGCATCTGCTTTTGGAATTAAGTAGTTAGAAGTGATTCCAGGAGTCAAGCTTTCCCTCTCAGGATTTTCTTGCCAATGGCTCTGGAGAATTCTGCGGCAAGTTTGCTACAACTATTGACTCTTGCCCTAGGAAAGGATGGTTTCCACTTCCTTCATGTCTGATGTTTATTTACCAAATGGCCTCTTCCTTTCTGCTGAATTGTATTCTTTCAGGTCCTTAATGCTCACATTTCTTAGGTATGAAAATTTTAAAAACCTTAGTCAAGTGACATACTTTTGGTATGCTAGGTAGGACAGGAGGATTTCTCTGTCTTGGAAGACCAGATCCTTAGGAATAAGCTCCTGCTGGGCCTACCATGAGCTCCAGCAAAGCCCTACCCTAGAGACATCATTTCACTATTACTAGTCACCCCAAGATGGGCCTGATCCTGACTGTAACAGGGTGGGACATTTTTGATTTCATGGGCCTTGGGTGCTTCTACCCCTAGTACTTCTGATTTCATGGGTCACTTTCTCCATTAAAAAAATTAAATAATATTTTATGATTGCATTAGTATACATATGAAGACAATTCAGGTTAAAATTTTAATAGACCTACTGTGCTTAGTGAGTTCACCCTGAGCATTTGATATCTCTTCAGACTAATAGTAGCTGTGGGGATATAAGAAACGATGTACAAAGAAGGCAGGGGGAAGAGATGACAATGACAGATGCCATCAGTTGGGAGTTTACTTCTATGAAAGGCACTATGGAAAATGCTTTATACTAATTATTTTTTAATATAGCAACATATGAGTTTGCTGTTGTCATTCTCATTTTATACATAAGAAAATTGAGTCTCAGCAAGATTACTTATGTAAGTCACACACACACACACACACACACACACACACACACACACTGAATGCTCTTCTCTTTCCTAGATTTGGGTAAGAAAGAACTCATCAATCATAATTCAAGGGAAGGCTCAGAGACATCATTAGCACTAACTCAGGCAGCTCAGGTGATGGTTCACTTAAGGCTATCAGGAAATGGAGACAAATCTGAAGTCTATTGATTAGTCAAGGTTATCTAGAAAAACAAACAGGAGAGGAGGTAGGGTGGGGTTTATCATTGGAACTGGCTCACTTCATGGAGGCCAAGGGACCTTCCCTGCTGCCATATGCATACTAGAGATCCAGGAGGGTCAATGATGCGGCTCATATCTTAAAGCCTGGAGCCCAGGCACCAAGATAGATTGTGGATACAGATGTCAGAACTCCAAAGCCTATGTCAGAACTCAGGAGCTCTATGGCCAGAAATGAAAAAGCTCCAGTTCTAGAAGAACAAAGAAGGATGTGCCCTTCTCTGCCTCTCTGTTCTGGCCTGGCCTCCGGGGCTGGCTCATGCTCATCTTCGTTAGTAAAGAAGACTTGCCCTCATTCAATCTATCAGTTCAAACACCAGACTCAACAGATGGCACGATATACCTCTGTAATCCCAGACCTGAGAGGCTAAGGCAAGAAGATCAAGAGTTCAAGGTTAGCCTGGGCTACATAGTCTCAACCCCAAGTACCAATCTCCTCTGGACACACCCTCTCTGATACATAGTGAGATAATGTTTATCAACTGACTAGGCATCCCTTAGCCCATCTTTTCACAAAATTAACAACTATAGTCTAGACAAGAGCAGTGCATATGAGGGGGACAGGGGAATATTCAGATTAGGTGATATTACTTAGACCACAGTGGGGGAGGAGGGGATGTCCACAAGTAGCTGAACTTCATCTAGCCCGCCTCTGCCTCCAGACAAAAACTGAAGGTGTGCTGTGGGCATTTGCTGTTGAGTGACCCCAGTAGTTCTGTTATGTGAAGAGATGGGGTTTGTTAGCAAACCCAGGTCCCAAGAATCAGTGCCTGCTTCACAGCTAAGTCTGTTGGGAAATGTATGCTGTCAAATGGAGAAGATGATTTTATTATTCTTATAGATGATTATTTCACTTCTTTGGGGAACTCAAAAGCGTTTATAAGAGAGAAGCTTGACTTCCCAAAGACAGGGCTGTTTTTAAATCAGAGTTGGCATTCGCATCAATTCTGCTGAGCATGAGCCATTCTCTTCTCCCTTGCCAGCGTGATGGGAGACCAGGTTTCTTGCACAAGAGGAACAAAACAGTTGAAACTGCAACCTGGCAGAAAAGGTAAAGGCTTGTAGGCTTGGTATTTGTGATAGAAAAGATAACGGTGACCAAAACACTGCGTGGGGCTGGTACTAGCCAATAGAAGTGACTCTGAGCAGGACCCCTGGTTTCCCCTCCATAATGGCACCTGGTAAGGGAGAGTGTGGAGGGGCCTTCAGTACTCATTGGAGTCTCCACCTGCCTCATCCCTTGAGTGGTGTCCAACAGCTGATTTTCTAGGTCCTCCTCAGAGCATCCTTGTCATGGAATATTATTTTAACTGGACATTAAAAAAAAGATGTATTACATTTGTTTTGCTGCAGAATATAATTTTAACTGTGTAAAGGTGTGTTACCTTTGTTTATGCTGAATTTGTTTAATTATGTAAAGATGTGTTACATTTGTTTCATCTTGCCTGCCTAAGGCACCCGATTGGTCTAATGAAAAGCAGAACGGCCCATAGCTAGACAAGAAGGATAGGCAGGGCTGGCCAGCAGAGAGAGAGTAAATCGGAGGAGAAATCTAGACTCAAGAGGAACCAGGGAAGAATGAGAGGGGGGAAGAACAAGGGCGTGAAACAGGCAGACACCAATCAGCCAGACACAAAGAAGCAGTGAAAGTAAGATACAGAAGAAAGGTAAAAAATCCCCAAGGCAAAAGGTAGATAAAGAGAAACAGGTTAATTTTACATTAAAAAAAAAGCTATCCAGAAACGTGCCCAAGCTAGGCCAAGCATTCAAAACTAATAGTAAGCTGTGACAACTTATGGTGGAGAGGTTGTGGGGTAAAGGGAACACTCCTGCATTGCTGGTGGGAATCCTAGCTGATACAGCCCCTTTGGATGTCAGTGTGGTGATTTCTCAGAAAATTAGGAAACAACCTTCCTCAAGACCCAGTAATACCACTTTTGGGTATATATCCAAAGAATGTTCAATTGTGTCACAAGGACATGTGCTTAGCTATGTTCATAGTAGCATTGTTTGTCATAGCCAGAACCTGGAAACAACCTAAATGCCCCTCGAAAAAATAATGGATAAGGAAAATGTGGTACATTTACATGATGGAGTACTACACAGCAGAAAAAAATAACGACATCTTGAATTTTGCAGGAAAATGGATGGAGATAGAAAACATCATTTTGAGTGAGGCAACCCAGACACAGAAAGACAATTATCACATGTACTCACTCATAGGTGGTTTTTAAACATAAAGCAAAGAAAACCAGAATACAAATCACAATCTCAAAGAACCTAGACAGCAATGAGGACCCTAAGAGAGACATACATGAATCTAATCTACATGGGAAGTTGAAAAAGACAAGCTCTCCTGAGTAAATTTGGAGCATGGGGGCCTTGGGGGAAGGTTGAACAGGAGAGGAGAGGCAGGGAGGGGAACAGAGAAAAATGTAGAGCTTAATAAAAATCAATCAAAAATTAATAATTAGTCTCTGTGTCATGATTTGGGAGCTGGTTGGTGGCCCAAAAGGAAAAGCTTGGTACCCGTCCTGCTTCCAGTCTCTCTGACATCCCATCAGAGCCAGCAGGAATCTTTCAGTGACTCCTGTCTGTGTTCACTGGTTCTTCCAGTGTCCCCACTGTCTCTCAAACTAAACTTCCAGATACCGACTACAGATTCATTTTCCTGCCTGACATTCAAGGCCCGACAACCTTGTCTTTCTGGCCTGGTGTCGCAGAGGCCTTCAGGTCCTTTACAGATTCCTGTTCCCTCACTCCGCTAGGCCTTTTTCATACAGCTACCTGAGCCGTCCTCTCCATGATGTGTCAACAACACAGTTCAGTGAACTGAACCCCTGCGTGGGGCCAGTCCTGACTTGCAGGGCAGTGGCGCCAAGAGAACAAAGGTGACTCTGTTTTCACCGACCCAGAGTGAATCAGAACAAGAGGTCTTCATGTGTCCTGTGCCACCCTGACAGATACACTAGAATGCTGATAGGATGCTTGACAATAGCAGCCAAGTTGTCTCAGGATCCTGGAGCATGGGAAATCCAGAGCCCTGGATCTGCATGCCATATCAGTCCATGCCCAAGAGGGAGCATACAAGCAGGGCTGAACTCACACCATGACATCCCCTGATGGCCCTGATCTGGTCATGAAGACAAGAGGGTAGATCTTTCCTTATTCATCTTAGGCACCCCCACCTCACACCGCTACTCAGGGGGTCAAATTTTCAGCATACGGATTTGCGGGGGGGGGGGGCGTATTCAAGCCATAGCAAAAGGCAAAAAAGAAACGGTGGGTTTTGCTGCAAAGTAGGAAATAGGAGAAGCACGTGGTACTTGGAGGGTGTCATGGGGTGGTGGCCACAGGAGATGAAGCCCTTTTCAAGTGTCGCAGTCACTTGACAACTTCCACCCTGTCCAGGTGACTCTTGCTAGGATGGCCTCCTTGGACATGCCTTTAACGGGCAGTGAATGCAGGGCTAAGAGCTCACAATTCGAGCCTGACTGCCCGGGTTTTGATTCTCAGTTCCACTTAACCTGTCTCCTCGTTATGACACGGAGATGATAATAGTGCTGATTGGGTAGACGGAAGTGTATAAACATGTAGCGTTCCACTTAGAGCAGCATCAAGTGCCACAAAGCACGCACTGCTCTGATCCAGCTCTTCATTACACATTCCCTCAGGGTCTTCCCCAGCACACCACAGGGCCCCGCAAACACTGTGGGAAAGCAGGATTCAGGAAGACGCTGATTTTGTTTACTTAGATGTATTTATACTGTAACACCCTGCTTTTGTCTCCATAATAACAATCCACTCTAACCCGTTGACTCGTGTACTATCCTAGACACACAAAGCATGCTGATAGCTTTCCATTTTGATTGGCATTATAAAAAATGAGGGGAAAAAAAAGAGAAGCTTCTGTCTCGGATGTCCAAGAATAGACTCTGCATAAGCCTTGAAGCTCCAGGCCTGGGATGGAACTGGAAGAGGAAGTGATCATTTGCCGTCTTTCTTTATAGCCTGCATTTCTGGCATCACTTCTATGCTAAATGGGACTTTTTAAAAATAGACCTAACTAGCGTTTTGACAGAGACTCCATTATGGATACCACAGGGATGTGGCCATGGAGAGTGAGCCTGTGTGAAATCTGGCCAGTGACCACAGCCACTTCCAAGGGTATATTGGGTAGCTGTGAAGACGCTATCTTTGAGGAGTCCTTGGACGCTACCTTCCGGGAGTGGTTGGGACTGTGGTATTGGTGTGGGGTAGCTCTCCGACTGCCTTATTGCCCAGAGTGAGGAGGATTAGCCACATGCACCCACTGATCTACTTGTCAAATCTTTGATGTCAGCAAACACTGAGTCCCTCCATCCGTGAATAGGCTTGCCAGCAATGAGATGCCAGTAGAGAAAAGAGAACATCTAGAGAGTCACAGAACTGTCCAACATGGGGTGGAGGAAATGGGCCCCACTTGCAGATACAGCAGGGGCCCCAGGCAGCTTCTGGAAGCGTCTCAGTGACTTTGCATTCCCATCTGCAGAGTGGGAGCAAGTCAGATCCCTCATGGAGATAAGTAAGGAACTGAACTGCTGGCTGTGGTGGAGACCAGATGACAGCTGTGTTGATGATGTCACTAGGGTAGGAGGCCTATGGGGACAGGTTGTCTTCAGACACAAGCACAACCACAGGTAGGGGTGTTTCATTCCAAGAAGAAAGGACCCTGCTGCCAGCCAGGATTCCAAAATAGTGACTGTGATGGTACCACCCATCCAAGTGACTCCAAGAGTGACCAACTGATGCCCCAGCTAACTGTCTGCTGCTAACCCACTCTCTTCAAACCGTAGTTAGAAGTTTAATTCAGTTCAGTTCTAGAACTGCTCATATCTCCTGCAGCCAAAGCCATGAAGATGCCCCATCTCTCTCCTTCTCTTTCTTTTCCTCCCCTATTCTAATCACTCTGTCCTGCCTTTTCTTCTTTGGGTCATAAGGAAACTGGAAAATCTCAGGATTGGGAAGTAGAAGAGAGAGGAACCATCACTGATTTTTCTCCGCTCTAGCACATGTGGCCCCTGACACAGCTAGAAGCAAGACTGGTGTGGGGGTGCTGGAGGATCACTATTTCTAGCAGACGAGGTGGCCCCAGAAACCAAGACAACCCGAAGGAGACAGAAGAGCCAAAGATAAAAGGGAAATTGAAGCCTTGCAAACTTGTGGCAGGGTTAGCACTGTGGATCCCAGTCAGAGGCTTGCCCTCTCTCAAAGGCTGGAACCACCTCCCACCTCTTATTTCACTATCAGGGATCAGAATCAAGCACCATGAAGGCCAGGAACCAGCACAACTGGAACTAAAATACAGGTCCTGTCGCTCTTTTATATTCTCTCTCTCTCATGCACACATGCACTCGTGTGCATAGGCAGGTTGATAATGGTGCACAGACGTCAGCACACAGATGTTAGGACTGTTCGCCTATCTGTGGCATATCTGTCTATGATCTGATAAATCTCTGTGTGAACAGGCTTCCAGATACTTAGCACTGGGCTCACTTCCCTGGGCAAACCAAAGTGACAGAAGGTGCCAAATTTGCCCAGAAATAACTCAGAATTCAAATGCTATAGACCAACAGATTCATAGAAGGTGCACACCATACAACTCACCCATTACAGTGTAAATGGAAGTTAGGGTTGACGTAATTCATCCAAGTGTGACAAAACCACAATCTTGAACCTAGAAACAGACTGTGCCAGTTAGCAATGGTTCCCCTTCCTTCTCCCACTAGCCAACTAATAATCTACTTTGTGTCTGTAAATTTGTCTATTATATTAACAGAATAATGCAGTGTGTGGTCTTTTGGGACTGATTTATTTCACCTTCCAGAACTTCAATCCTTCTATGGCTACATAATATTCCACTGCTTGGATATACCATATGTGGTTCATCAGCCAGTGAACACATGGGCTGTCTCCATGATTTATCTGTTATGAGTAATGTGAGTCCAAACACACTCAGACAAGTTTTTGTGTGGACATATGTTTTTGCTTCTCGCAGGTGTATACTTAGAAATAGATTTCTGGGTCTGATGAGTAACTGCTAGACTGTTTTCCAAAGCGGCTGTATCATTTTGCATTCGCACTAGCAGCATGTAAATGTTCCAGTGTCTGCACATCATTGCCAAAACTTGTTATCCATCTGATTATAAGGATGCCAGTGCGGGTGAAGTGCTTAGGTGTGGGCGTGGTTTTTTTTCCATTTCCCTACTAACTGGTTCTGCTGAGCATCAGTTCATGCAACTGTTAGCTATTTTTTTTAAATTTATTTATTTATTTTTTTATTGTTAAAAACAAAATTTACATTTACTCCCCTTGTTCCCGGCCCTCCCACTCCCCCCCTCCCCCCCCGCCCCCCCCCCGCTTCCTTAAGATGGTGCAGGATACCCTGTCCTATGGGAAGCCCTAGGCTCTCCCCCCTCCATCTCAGTCTAAGAAGATGTGCATTCATATAGAATAGGTTCCCAAATAGTCAATACATGTAGAAGAGATAGGTCCCAGTGCCATTATCGTTGGCTTCTCAGTCAACAGTTAACAGTCAAAAATAACTGTTAGCTATTTTTATATCTTCTTTGGATAACTATTCCAATTCCCTTCCAATTTTTAAATTGTGTTATTTGCATGTTTGGACCTTAGGCCCTTTCAGTAGAGTGACTTTGATTGATATTAAATTTTGTAAATATTTCAGTATAATCAAGCCTTCAACTAGTCACTTAAAAATATTTATAGATTCCCGTGCCCCCAAACAGTATCATATTTTTCATAACAATTCAAAGTTTTAAGATGAAACAACAAAAAAGAAAATACAAACATTGTCAAAATCCAGAGGAACAGAAATGAACTTCTAGGTGGGTGAAATTAAGCATTCTATGTTGTGTGGACTTTTTCTGAGGTGATGGACAAATGTCTATTTACTCCAGATAGGAAACCAGCAACAGGCCAAAAACAATTTCCCTTATGTCTAGTTTGGTGAGTCAATGAGCTTAATTTGGGTTGCTTCTAGGAGCATGTGCAACCCTGACGTGAAGAAAAGTCTCTGCCCAGACACCATAAGTTGCCCCTCCACGCTCAGGAGATGAAGAACTTCCTGGACCCTTTCCACCTGCATGTGGGGCTTTAACAGTCCCAGCCTTGCACAGACAGCCTCCAGATATCACAGCTGGAGCCGGTTCAGGCAGATGACCGTCAGACGGTACCCGAGGACAGCATCCCACCACACCCTTCTCCCTACACTCACCGCATAAAGGGGACCTGACGGGTTCTCCAGCAGGACCGAACATTGCAGTCCATTCTTGCCCACTCTGCTTCCCTCTGTCTTGTTAAGCCCTTAGTTTACATTCCTAAAGCTTGCCCACCCACCCAGGTCTATTTCCTTATTTGGCCGCTGATTTATTCCTGAGACTAAACATTTCAAGGTCCAGCAATCAAAATTCATTATTTGGCTACACTGGCTAACCTGGCCAATAAGGACTTTCCAACTAACCCTCCTCACAGACTTCCCCTTTTCTCCTTAAAAACCAGTTCCTGGGATGGGGGGACACCTACTGCTTGTGATCTGCCTTTACCCAATCCACCTTTGTCCCTTCCAGAGACACAGGCACCGCTCCTGCTTGTCCCTCCAGGTAATAAATCTTTGTGCTGAAAATTTGCTGTCTGTGTATGTTCTGAGCCAACTCCGAGGGGTCCCCAACCCCTCGTACTAGTGCTGGCTGTCTTTTCAGAAACTATACAAGCAGTAACCAACTAAAGAAAGTACAAGACTGGCCCCTGTCTCTGGGGCTCACGGCCCCATCTGCCTTAGAGGCTGTGGATTTGGAACTGATTCACACCTGTGGGAACTTCTGTGCTTCCATGTCTGTACCCACTCACCTGTTCCTCATCCCCACACTCACACTAACCCAGCCAGCTTGCAGGGGAGAGCAGGTGCCCCATTTGATGTAGGTAGCACCCTCTGAGTACCTGCTGTGTGCCGGAGTCTGGACCGGGTACTATCAAAGTCGGCAAATACCCCCTGACTTCTATTATTCCTGGTTCAGTGGGGAAGCAGCCTCTTTATGTACTGTGAAACCCGTGAATTGATGGAAGAACTTTTGGAGGGGGTGGGGCCAAGGGGGAAGGACTCACTCAGCCTGGATGCCCTCAAAGGTTTCCCAGGAAGGAGCCCAGACCGGCTCTCTAAAACATAGTGGAAGTTAGTTAGGCATCCCCAATATGGAACAGTGTGTGTGTGTACAAACCACAGGAAGGGGGGAAACTGCAGTGACTGCAAGTTCAAGTTTATTTGATCAATAATGCTGATAATAACAGAACATCTGTACTTTAGATTTTTTTTATTTGTGTGTAAATTTAATAAACTACAGCAAAGAAAAGAACCAAACCCAATTCGACAAGAAATTCCCCAACAGTGATTGTTTTATTTGCCTGCCCAGAATTCCTTTCCACCCAGCTTGGGATTTAGACGGTGTGCCTTCTGTTCATTGATGGCCTGGAGCTTCCTCAGAACCAAGGACAATTTAGACTTCTTCCCTAGTTCCCGTATCCCCCACCAATAGAAGGCCTCCCAGAAGGCACGGAACCATGTATGTTAGCACCCGTAACTTGAAAAATAGATCATGGGATGCTGAAGGCCCAGGTAGCACCCAAAGAAGAGGGGCAGCTATGAGACTGAGAAACCCTGGCAAGTCTGAGCCCCATCAGGGACACTTCGGGACAAAGACAGGTGTTATTCACTTGAAATTCCTCCAGGGGTCACTCCCTCCAGTGCACGGCCTTGCCAGGGCTCTGGGTACAGAATGCAATGGTACTCACTATGTGGTGGATGAATGTGGTTGGAACATTTTGAACATCACACAAGGATGACTCGTTTCTGACTGAGTCTTCTGTGTAGGCCTTCTGTGCAATCAGGGCAGGGCTGTACTTCTCCAGCAGAGGCTGCACCTCACCAAGATCAGCCTCTGGCCCGGGTATCTCCCATTTCTTACCTGATTGCAGTATGAGCTCTGTCACCTGGCAAGGAACGTCTAACCCACCCACTAAGCTGCCCCCTGAACACAGGGCTCCTGCTTCACCTGGTGAACTGTCCACAGCTGAGGCTGCAGGAGCTATTCGGAGGGCTGCCGTTGTATCAAGGAGCCTTGAGAACAGGGGCAGGGCAACAAAAGGGAGGCGAAGTTTGTTTGTCTTGACTTTGTAATTACTGGAACTCTTGGTTAAGCAGCCATAAATAAAGATATTTACCTCAGCCCTCTGGGTAAAGAACACCCACGTGCTTTAGGGTAGTTATTCTTGCTGTGAGCAAATTCCCAGTGAGAAGCCACTGGAGGGGAAAGGGGTTCACTCTGACCCACAACTTGAGGATACAGTCCAGCATCATGGTGAGGAAGTCATGGTGGCAGATATGTGAGGCGGCTTGCCAGGAGAATAGGAAAGCAGAGACTGGGGGCCAAGAGCGAAATCTGCTCTAACCCCAACGCCCACCTCCCCGTCACCCACTTACTCCAGCGAGGTCCCTCTACCTCCTAAATGTTCCACCCATGAGCCTGTGTAGAAGTAATTCACACCACACCACAATATCCACCAAAAAAGGACCAATGATCCGCAAAGCCAAATATTTTGTCCCCAGGGCAAACATATAACCAAGAGGGGGTTACTGAGATGCTGTGTCAGCTGGATCGCAGTAACAAGCTCACTGTTTCCTCGTTAGAGACGTGTATGTGGTAGCATAGAGATGCTAGCACATGGTGACACGCAAGGCGGAGCTCCCTGTGGCCAAGTGGCTCCTGACCCCAGTAGTGGCTGCACCAGAAACAATTGATGTTAGGCTTCTGAACCCCACGTTTGGACAAACCCTTCCAAAGCCTGGTTCCTAATTTTCTTTTTGTAATTCTCTTTCTTGAATGGCTCCACATTGTGCAAGTTTCTGACAACAACAAACAAACAAAAAAAACCCTAGCTCTAAATGTCTAAATACAGTATACTCTGTATAATTACTTGTGTGCGCATGTATTATATTTAACAACAATTATTGAAAAGGAGGCCCTGAATTTGAAAGAGAGCGAGTATATAGGAGAGTTTGGAGAGAGGAAAGGGTAGGAGGAAACAATGCAATTATAATATCAAAAAATAAAAGAAATAGTTTTTTTAAAAAAATCCTGCTTTGCCCGTTTTTACCGTCTCGTGCTACCCACACTCCAGTCCAGCACCTCACAGTAAAATGAATCCAGCTCTTGAACATTTTCCTTGCTAGCATTTGCAAAGCAAGATGCTTAAAAGCTGAGCCTATTTTAAGCCTTACCATATCAGCTTCTACTTGGAAAGGTGGTGGGTGGGGTCCTCTCCCATTCCCACCACTAACACATGTGCACGGACACACACACACACACACACACACACGCACGCATGCACGCACGCACGCGCATGCACGCACGCGGTTTCTCTTCCTGTCTTCCCAATACAGTCATATTACACATCTTTGGGTATATTACTCTTTGCATGTCTTAGACCATGTACATGTTGTTCATGACTGAGACAAAGAGCACATTGTAATTACTTTTATTTTCTCACATCTTTCATTTTTGCTGACATTGAAATTACCTTACCTTTTCATTTGCTTGAATTTCGGGGTTTTGCTTTCTTGTTTGGTTGATTTTGTTTGTCTGAGAATCGATCACTGACTCAAGCTAAGCACAGTCCAAATGTACAACAGTTCTCATTAGAGTCAAGTACATGAGACAAATCACTAGGTTTCAGGACTTTTTCTGGCCATGTTTCTCCCAGATCCCTCTACCTGCTGCCCTAGTCTGCAAAACAAGTTCCTTGCTCCCCTACACGGCTGTCATCCCATCACACACCTGTCACCAACCTGCCAATCCCCTCCCTCCTCCTCGACCTCCTGGATTATTTTATTATTTTATTTATTTATTTATTTATTTATTATCATATTTTTATACCCTCCTTAAAATTCAGAGGGATGCTCAAGAGGCAATTGCTTCATTCTTAACAGTTTGGTCACGTGGAGAATTCTAGGTGGGTAAGAAGTCCCTTTAAGGATTTTGAAGTATTGTGCCTTATCTGTCAACGTTCCGGGCTGTACTTTTAAGTCTGGTGCCATCTTGATTCGCACTTATTTTCATAGTACTTTCTTTCTCTCTCCTCTCATCCTCATGTCATCTCTAATACTTTAACCAACATATAGATAATTCATCCACAGTATCAAACACCTGCCCAGGCCTTCCTATCTACAACTCATGTCTTGCGGTTATATAAATTATATAAAGACTCTTCAATGATTTCCTCTCACCAATCCTTTGCCCTCTCACTCTCTTTCATTCTCCCTGGCCCCCTTCTCTCCTATCCCAATTAGTTGAGTTAATATCTCAGAGTTTATACATCATATATTGCCCATAACTTCCTTCTTTTTCTGTAACATGAGGGGCTTGCTCGTTGGGGCCACTGTCCCGCCCAGTACCCCACAGCCGGCAAGCCCCAAAGAAAATCACACAGAGAGTCTACATTAAGTTATACACTGATTGGCCCATTAGCTCAGTCTTCCTACCAGCTCCCGTAACTTATATTAACCCATTGTTCCCATCCATGCCAGCCACATGGCCGGTACCTTTTCTCAGCTGGGACAGGGACACATGCTGCTTCCTTGGAGATCTGCGCAGGAATGCCAAGGGAGCTTCCTGCTTCCCAGATGTTCTCCTCGCCCTGCCTCTACTTCCTGTCTGGTTGACCCGCCTATACTTCCTACCTGGCCAATCAGCATTTATTTGAAACATGATTGACAGAAACAGACAAGTCTTCTGCACCATTTTTCCTTTCCTCTTTTCTTTGTTTTCTTGTTGCAGTTGTTGTTTAGTGAGAGTCTTGTGTCTGCTCTTATTCTCTGTCCTGAAATATACCTACACAGGAAGTGGAAATATTTAGAACAATGAAACATTAAAGATCTGACAGCTAAGCAGTCAACATTCCCATGGGACCTGGAAAAGGAGGGTGATGTTCTTTCGATCTGTTATGGGCTTTGATTGTCTCTGGTGTCATCCTTAGAGTCCCCTCCCCTCAGTTTTGAATGATCTTATCAGGACCTCCATAGCAGGGTTTCTACACCCTAATCTCTCATGATTAGCTAAAGAAGGCAAGGTCCAGCATCCACCAGCCATCTGTACATACTTGGGGTCTGTCCATCTGCTTCAGACCTGGCCTTGGAGGCATCTGAGCCTCCCTTCCTGAGCCCCTTACCTCTATGTGAAGAAGCATCAGGTCCTCACTAGTTCCTCTGCAGTAGACAGAACATCCCACTGCCTTACCACCCACGTTCCCACACTCCCAATCGTGTGACCCTTCTTCTTTGTGGTCATCTTTGTTTCTGTTCTCTTGTCTCCAGAGATTTACATCATTTGAATTTCCTTTTCCTGGCATTTTATTGGTATCTCAGGAGAGACTAAGAAATATGCATGTGTGCAAATCACCCTGCTCAACACAAATCTCTATTTGTACTTCTTTTGTTTTTAAAATTGCAATTTTATGTTGCTTCATACCAAACAGAGTTGTGATTTGTGTTTAACGATTTAAAATGCCAGATCTCTTACTTTTGACAGCTCTAGCACATTTTAAAGAGCTTTTTTAAAAAAGTCTTTTCTGGGAATTTCACAGATACATTCAGTTCTCCTCACCCCAATGAAAACCCAATGTGTTCCACATAGGATGCAACCATCAAATGTGTGATAGGAGCCAGCGGAATCATCACTATATCATTAAACTAGAATCTTGGACTCTGCAAGATCTCAGGGGGTACAGTGAATATAGGAAGATGGGTTTCAGGTTGGCACAAGGAGCTACCTGATGGGAGTCTGGATGGGACATAAAGCAAAAGGAGCACGTAGGAGGGACGTAACATCTGCCCGTCTGCTGCCACTCTCACTTGACCATCAGCGGGTGAGCCAACCACATCTGTAAGGGAAGAGTGGAGATGCTGAGTCTAGCTGTGTCTGAATTCTCCAGAAAAGAAGTGGTCCATCAGTTCTTAGCCACTGGAAGACTAAAGTGAGCTCATAAATCTAAATGTTCTTGGAAAATAAAGGGACTATATAGATGTAGAAGGTCATTATCAGTCCCAGGGCAACCCAGACAAGTCCAGTACTGACTTGCAGCATTATCAAATATGCCACAATGGTCAGTTGTGGAGAAAGGGCAAACCTCTGGGAGTGTCTGTGAAGAAAGCTGGCATTCATTAAAAACATATTAAAGCCCATGGCATCTGAGACTCAGGAAGAGAACTGTGCCAACCCTCACCTACCTGTGGGGAGCTCTCAAAAGACTTTCCTGAAGATGATGACATCTTAAAATGATGGACTCCATCCTGAGTGACCAGGTGGTGGCTCTCCCTGGCTAACCCACGTTAGACCTGGAGTGAGAAGTTAACTCAACACGGGGCTAAGCTACAGGGATTTGGGTAGGCTTGTCACAGCGTGGCCTGTCCTTCCCCCAGCTGAGGAGCCTGGTTCAGAAGGCTGCTTCAAGGGTGTCCAGGGGAGGGTTGTAAATAGAGGAGAGTGTGAGGGTTCTGGGCAGAAAGTTCTTCTCTTCTCTCTGGGGACAAAGTGAGAACAGGAAGGGACTCCCAGGGCTTTGGCTTCTTAAACCTTCCTAGGTAGATAAACAAGGAGTAAGAGGTCTAGAGACAATTCATCATCAGAACATTGTCTCCTCAGCTTCAGTGCAGAATCCCAGGCTTCTGTGACCCATCTCATGGTCCCTCCTGTGGGAGAAGTCCTCCAGAGCCCTCTCTTAACCCTGTCCTCGGAGGTCCTTTTCTGGTTTACCTGTTTAGGTAGAAGGCATGGCATCTCTAGAAATCGTAGCCCCTGGTGAAGGATAAGCTTGCCCTAAAGGCCACCTATATCTCCAACCCCTGGGATCAGAAAGAGGAGCACCCACCTCCTTCCCTTCTTTGGGTTAGGCTTAGGATTTCCCTAGGGAGAACAGGCCAGAGTTCCAGAAACTTGAAACTGGGTGCAGCATCTAGTAACACCTGTGAGAGTCAAGAAAGTAGTGGAATGTGAGTAAAGGCAGAGAAAAGAAACCATGACTGTCTTTAACTCAGTCCAGGTGAATTAAGACTGTTCCACAAACCACACAACCCTCTGAAATTTGCCTCTGACTTCAATGTCTTTATAGACAAGCCATTTTAATAATAACACACCTTGTCTTGAAAACTCCACCCACTCATTTTATAGTTGAGTCGAACCAGAGAGGATATGACATAGCCAACGATACGTGTCAGTTAGGACTCTGAATAGCTCTCACCAGTTGACGCTGGACAGAGCCAACAAAGGTGCCTGTGCTTGACATGAAACTCGGCCAATGAGCTGGTCATGCAAGAGTAGCACTTCACATCCAAACCGCCCAGCAGCTTCTCTCACCCTGGGTTAGTTTGCCCAGCATAAGGCAAGCCTAGACTGCAGAGAAGTAGATGGTGCTTTGCATCCATCTGAGACTTGAGGCCAAGGATGCAGGGGGGGCAGACAAGTGCTTCTGTGCACAGGACCCATGAGTTTCAGAACACTCACATCCGTATCCATACAGACAGACAGACAGAGTTGCCGCTGTGTTGGCTAAAGTCCAAAACAAACTCTAAAGTGTGAAGGTGTTTTGGTGCTTTACCACTTGGGACAATCTACCCACTGAGTATTGAATTTTAAGATTCGACTGTCCCAAGACCTAATTAAAGAAAGAACTAGAAGAAATTGTGAATAAAGAATAGGAATCCCATGCCCAAATCTTAGAAGGGGGGAGGAAGTAATGTGTTTTCAAGTTTATCATAAATATCACAGAATTGTTTCATTTTTCAAAAATTACCAGCCGGCTTCATCTTCCTTTAGAAATTGAGCAAGCACAGCACATCTCTGGCATGCCTTGCTAACTGCAGATTCCATTATGTGTTTAATAATTGACTATTCAATAGAGCATTGATGCATTTTTGTCTGGAACTAATTCACCTTTGTCTGTGCCTCGGCATGGATGTTCAGAGAATCACAGATGGGATGGTGGAAATGTTCGCGCTCTGGCTGCCCGACACAGACCCACATCCTGGGCATTATTCACATCAGGCCCTGTGCTCAGAAATGCTCTAGCATGCTAAAAACCACCTGAAGATGTGATTTATGAACGCCGTGGAAAGTGGGACTATGCCTCTCCCCTTCTAATGAGAACTAACCAATCTCGGTCTGTGCGCATCTTAAACCGGCAAAGAAATTGTCAGCTGCAAAATTAACAAAAATGAACATCCTTAGAGCCCATTACGGCCCTGGAGCTACCCAGCTGGACATGGAACTATGATGGGTTGACTGGGGAAAGGGAACTAGCCAATGTGTGTGTCTGGACATCTTTGTGGTGAAGGAAAAAAATCCCTGACCCCCTGAAGAGTTTCCTTGCCTTTCTCTGTTGGGTTGATGGATTTGAACAGCCCAGTAAACAGCCCAATCGTTTATAACTTTGAGATAGACCGGGTGCTCCATCCTGCTGGGTTGTTTGTGCATGGACTCAGAGGCTGAGCAGGGCAGGTGTGGCATGGATATCTCGGATTTGTAAAGGGCCAGGAAGAACATACTCCATGGCAGTCACCTTGGCTGTGTCTGTGGCAGAGCAGAGGACTCAGCAGGGACTTGTGGGAAATCCAGCCCCTGAGAGAGGGCGAGAAGGTACAAGAGAAGAGAATGGTGGCCTGGGCTTACAATCAGCTGAGAAACATTTGGGATATAAAAGGCAAGAGACTTTGGGGTACTCACTCGTCTACTGGGCCTTCTTGGAAGCTAGGTATATAATTCGGTAGCTTGTGTATTATTTTATAAAATTATTTATTTGCTTCAAAAGTCCAGTGCAGACTTAGCTGTCTGGACTTCCTTCTTCCTGCAGCCTGAGTTTTCTGGCGAAATTTCCATTGCTTGGGATGCAGAACCTGTTTTATTCCTCACCGAACACCCTAAAGTAATAACAGCAGGATCTCTTTATCCCACCAAGGGATTCTATGCATTTCTCTCCAGGCTCTGAACTGTTGTGTTCAGTTGACTCAAGTACGGATGTGGAAGTCAGCACACACCCTCAGGCCAGCGCTCAGGCAGGCGGTAGTTCCTGAGTGACCAGGAACTTGGAGACTCAAACATGATTACAACCAAAGCTATACCTGAGTCAAGACTGGAAAGATTTGGCCTGATGATCCCTTTCCTATTATTTTCTTAAAATATTCTCAAATGCGTCTTCCCAAAGGTCTCTTGAATGAACAGGAAGCAGCTACTTTTTATCTTTACTAAAATATCGAATATCTTTGTCAAAATAGCAAAGTCAGAGAGCCCAATATCCCCAGCTATAGCAATAACTTAAGCTGGGTGTGATGATACCTGCTTGTAATCATGGCACTTGGAAAACTGAGGCAGGAGAGTCACCACGAATTTGAGGTTACTGTGCAACATAGCTATATAATGAGTTCAATATTCGTTTCTCCTCCAGCCAGACTACACTGACAGGCAATGTCTATAAATGAATAAATAAATTCAATTTGTATCGTGCTTTCTAAAGAGAATGCTCTGCTGTTAAGTGTGTGTATCTATTATTTAATCATGACAACTATATATAGTAATGCCCCTAAAATTACAGAAACAGAAACTGAGGCACGGAAAGGTTAAGCAACTCACTGTAGGCTATGCATCCTGTGGTAGGAGAGCTTGCTATCCAAGCCATCTGCAGCCATAGTCTATGCACCAACACACTGCTACCTCTCTTGGGGAGGGAATCATGCAGCATCACTAATGACCTGAACTGGGCCAGAAATAACCTTTGTTCGTTCTCTCCTAAGTGCACGACATTGTGACAAATCTTAAAAAGACAATAAAAGATAGCAAGTATGATCTTCCTCTCTGAGCTCCGAATGAAAGATGAGCATCTCAGCATTCTGAAGGGCATGTTGCCAGCCATGCCTCTTGGCAGTTGGATGAATTTGGCAGTGTACCTTACCTTCAAGAGCTTCCATTTATAATGGAAGATGTTGAGCATGGCCCCACGACATCCCTCTCCCTGGTATCAGGGCTGATCTGCCAAAGACCTGCAATGGGAGGTCCCTGTTAATGCGTGCTTGAGCTAGTATGACAGAAGGTCCCAGTCTGGATAGCTAGTACCTCACGGTCTGGCTGTAGTGTGCTGGTATTGGGTCTCTTTAGAAGGTATCGTGAGCCTTTCATGGGGGACAGGGAATTATGATTTGAACAGAATACCTGGAGTTGTACATCATAGATGCTTTCATATAAGAAAGAAAGGCACACTTGGAAAGGCTGAAAAGGGAAGATCTAGGGAGAGGGAGGTGGGGAGGACAATCACAGAATGTTTTAAAGGGATACCTAGAAAAGTTTGTAGCAGACATGGGGTATGAATGCCCCCCAATCATCTTCCTGTGAGACCGCCAGGGGAAAGCCTGCCACTTGTCAGTGCTCCTTAGAGTTGAATAGGTGAGTGACTTTCGATGGGAAACAGCAAGAGTGGGAACAAAGTATACTTTCAGCAAAAACAGAGAAATGCAGAGGCCCAGCCTCAGTTCGCCTCAGAGCTGGCTGTCCAATCACACCAGGTATCAGTGTGTCTGAACTCACACCAAGCATGAGCATGAGTGTCTGGGATCACACCAGGCATCAGTGCAAATGTCTGAGATCATATTGGGCATCAATGTATGTTGCTGAGGTTCCACCAGGCACCAGTGTAAGTTTCTGGGATCACACCAGGCATTAGTGTAAGTTTCTGGGATCACACCAGGCATCAGTGTAAATGTCTGAGATCACACCAGGCATCAGTGCAAATGTCTGAGATCATATTGAGCACCGTTTTCTCTGGATGTAATAAAAACAATTTAAAAGGCAATAGGCAGACATAGTTGCAGGATTACTGTGCCCCCAACCCTATGATTTAAGCCTTCCTACAGAGTGGAGTGGGGAACGATTACTGGGAAGAAACAGAAAATGGGATGGGGGAGCATGAGGAGCAGATGGCACATGTACTGAGTCAGTCACCTACTTCTGCGCTCTGAGTCAGACTCTGAAAGATGCCGGCGTGCAACCTGGTTCTGCTCAAAAGAACTTCTGTAATACAAGTATATAGATACAGCCAGTGCATATGCACTGACTCTGTGAGCCTAGGAGCATGCCGCCCTCCCTAGGGTGGTCAGACAGCATTCTGCCTGGGTTTAGAGCCTACTCTAACCTGCACAAATGCAGACGAGCCCCTCCAACGTTACCCCAACAGAGAGGTTAGAAGTTAGAGACCACCAGTTCTTGGTGAGTTCTCTGGTTCTCGTGTAGCATGGGTTTTAAAGGACTTGAGAGTTTCAAGTTATCCTTATGCCTTGGTTTCCAATCTCACAGTGGTCTACTAACCATGCCTGGGGAAGAGAAGGGGGTATCATCTATAAATGTCTGTGTGAGCCACACACTGCCTTGGAGGGGTGCTGTATGGCTGACAAAAGCAATTTAAGGAAGGGTTTGTTTTAGATTAGGGTTTGAGGGATACAGTCTAATAAGAAAGTCATGGCAACAGGATGTAAGGTCACATTGGACCTGTTGGAGGGAGGCTGCTTGTTCGTTTCCTGGCCTCTCAGACTCGAAATAATCACACAGAAACTGTATTAATTAAATCACTGCTTGACCAATTACTTAAGCATATTGCTAGCTAGCCCTTATACCTAGAATTAATCCATCTCCATTATTTTATATTTTAACACAAGGCTCATGGCCTACCGGCAAGGTTTCAACATGTCTGTCTCTGGCAGCAGCTCCATGGCTTCTCTCTGACTCCATCTCTTTCTCCCAGAATTCAGTCTAGTTTTCCCCACCTAGCTGTGTTCTAGGTGGAGAAAACTTTATCAGGCCAAGCCGGTCTCTTTATTAACCAATGCTATTCACAGCATGCAGAGGGAATCCCACATCACTGGACCCATAGAAAGCAGAGCAATAAATGCTCGTGTGCAGCTCATTTTCTCTTTTTTCCTTATTTTTGGCATGCACATACAAGAGTGGTATGCACATGTATGTATACATGCTTGCATATGTGCATGCATACACATACGTGTGCTTGTGGAAGCCTGAGGCTGACATAAGGCATTTCCCTTGATGGTTCTCTGCCTTATACATTGAGGTAGAGTCTCTCACTTGAGGTGATAACTTGCCAATCTAGCTAGCCTCACTAACCAGTTTGCTCTGGGGATCCTATGTCTGCCTCCCCAAAACTGTGGTTACAGGCAACTGCCATGCCTGCCTGGCATTTCCATAGGGGCTGGGAATCCGAACTCCAGTCCCCATGCTTACATGGCAATCACTTCACCCACTGGCCAATTCCCCAGCTCCCTTCCCCCCTTTTTCTTTCAGATTAGGTCCCAGCACCTAGGATAATTACACTCATATCCAGGGAAGGTCTTCCTGACTCAGTTAAACTTCTTTGGAAATACCCTTAAAGGGACGCCCTGAGGTGTGTCTGCAGGGATTCCAAATCCAATCGTGCTGACATGAAGATGCACCATGCCAAGTGCATCTTCACACATCCAGCTATGCCAGGCTATAGCACTGGACCTCAAGGCCGGCCAGACCAGGCTGACTCACACTCACACATCCTTTGGCCTGACTTATGGATTCTCCCTCTGGCCTCACCTTTTCTACACTGTCCTTCTGCCCTTCATTCATGCCAAACGGCCTCTGTCTTCCATGTGTCATCAGGCCATTGCTTGGGTTCTTCGAAACCCCTCATCTGTCTAGCCAGTACTGCTAAAAGCTCCATCAGGATGACATTTCATCTGAAATGTTTGGCCCCGTGACATTAGCCACCAGCAAGGCCCACTGTCATGATGGGTCAATTGCAAGTCATGGTCCTTTGCTTCTCTTGAGACCACAGCCAGGTCGGATTCATCCCTGACTCAGAACCTAGACCAAGACCTGGCTACATTGAGACTCTGTAATTCTTTGTAAGAGAGAAGGAAAGGAGGGGGAAGAAGGAAAGAAAGAAGGAAAACTACCCTCAGCCACTGGTGTCCTATGTCATTCGACCTTCCACTATGACCACCACCTCGCTCTCGGATCTGACAGAGACAACGACGGCCCCATCCCAGCATCAGGGCACAGATTCCCGGGCTGAGGCAGTAAATTGACTCTGCAGTCAATTTTTAGTCTTCCCAAAGGGCACAGTATGTTAGCTGGGGATCTGCAGCGAATTTGTAATCACAGATCAGCCACTCCCCACTCCCGCTGCCCTGACAGGTCTCAGTGCTGCTGTGTGCTGAGTGAGGGCCCAGGATTCTGTTTGACTAGGTCCTGTGGAGAAACTAGTCAGAAAGGGGATTGGTGCTTAAGCCTCAACGCTGGCTGCTGAAGCCTTGTGCAAACATTTCCTCATGATAACTGCTCCCTCAGCCCTGAGACAGTGCAATGTGGAGAGTGTAGGGACTCTGGACTACTACAGAAGGTGACCGTTAACACCACAGGGCCATAGAAATGGATGGCATTTTGACAGGGGTCAATCTGGATCTAGGGCTTCCTGGATTCTAAAGTCTTTTGTATCTGTGACCTCAGTGAATCCTAATAACAACATCATGAGGGATGATGTCACAAAAGTTACTGCCCCTCTAGATGTTTAAAAGATGCCAGGTAGGACAACAAAATGGCTCAGTGGGTAAGGGCACTTGCCTAGCCTGGCGACCTGAGTTCAACCCTCAAGATCCTCATGGTGGCAGAAAAAACTAAATCCTATAAGTTTTCCTCTTCTTTACACACACACATACACGTAAAAACATCCACCAGGCACTGCACACACAGCCTTTAGAATACTGTCTCTTTTAGGAACAAGGCATTTTGGAGGCAGGTGTATTTATATGTATTTGTATTTATAGCGGGTACTTTGGAGGTGCTAAGTTCTTTGTCTGAAGCTGCACAGCCAGAAGGGGAGTCTGAAGCTTCAAGTCTGGTCTGTCTGAAAACAAGGGCCCTGTGCATGACCTCTTTGACAAGCTCCAAGTCCATTTCACAGATGAAAACAGCGCCTGGCATACAGTACGGGATTTGAGCAAATATGCAGAGAAATAGGCATGGGGGCTGGGCACAGATGATGTGGAATTTAAATCTGTGTTCAGCCACTGACAAGGACTTGGGCAGGTTGTTATGCCTGCGTAAGACAGGGACAATAGTTCGTGCAAGATTATTCACTGCAAACCCTTGGAAGAGAGCTGTTGTAAGAAAATCCAGGCTCCCATCCTGATGGTCTTCTAGGTTTCGGGAAGTCCCTTTGAGCCAATCAAGCCCTGTCGGCTCACATTCTTTCAATGAACTCACTCATCCAATGGTTACAAAACAAAAGAAGTATAGAGTGCTACTGAGGCAGGGCCGTGCTTCAGTCACGGTGCTGGGGGGCTTCCATGCGGTGGGAAGCAGCATGCGAGGTGGGAATATTTGTGCACAGATGAGGAAATTGAGGCAGAGAGAAGTGAGGTGCTAGCCTTAAGTCTTATCTGGGCAGTGCCCACCCACTTGGTTGACCACTTTGCCTGCAATTTGCCACATCAAATGTCAGTCATCCACCTCCAAACTCTCCCCTAGCCTTGTTGTTCAGTGCATTTGCTCTCTTGCTAACAGAAAAAAATCTTCCCTGGCCAAGTTTTGCTAAATTCTAAACAGCATGACTCCAGTATGTTAAGAACTTAAATACTCACCTTTTACTTTCTATAGTTCAAGATAAGAAGATAAATGCATTCTGTGGGGGGGGAATGGGAGGGGTCTGCTGTTTGCAAATAGTATTACTCAGCCTTCTTGTACCAAAGGGAATTTACTAGAGAGTAGAAAGGAAAGAAAGAGGGAAAAAGAGAAAAAGGGGAAGAAATTACAGTGAACAAAAGACTTGGGGGACATAATTACAGAAACCCTGCAGGTTCTGCACTAGCTGGAAAATTGCAACCATTTCATCGTGGGAGCAAAGCTATTTTCTTTTATTTTAAAGTGGATTCTTCACCTTCCAAAGGGCTAATTATGGTACTGCCTACATGTTGTGTTCATAGGCTCCAATTTCATCTTTTCATTAACCACGCCAGCAAATAACAAAATTGTACCTGCTCTCTGGAAGCATCTTCACGCGAGTTCCGAAACAGGGAGAGAACATGGAAATCACTCACTTGTGACTCAGTCCATGTTTTCCATAATTGGCCTCCCCAAAGACCTTATCAATGGCCCCTCCTCCAACTCAGCCAAGAGAAAGTCATAGAACAAAACAGGTGGGTGACAGGAACCAAAGCAGGTATAGGAAGGGCGAGGGGATCTTTCCTAAACCCTAAATGATAACACAGTGTTCATGGAGAGCTTTTGATGATGTAGGAGAATCTCAATGCAACACATTAGGAGGAGAAGCAGATTACACAGCATGTAGACAGAACTGTGTTGATTACACTTACACACATGTCATTACAGATCAGTACAATGCTTTGTGCTTACTACATGTCTAAGAACAGAATTCTTCATTATCTTATACTCACTCCAGCGCCAGTCACATAGGAAGGATGCCATCCAAAGCCTCTTCCTTGAGCTGTCAAGGACACTCTTGGAACAGAGAATTTCTTTTTCTAGTGGTTACCTCTGACCTCATCTTCCAAATCCTCCACTTGTCTGGGCTCCTAATCCCCAGGGAGAGACCTCAACATCCATCTAGTGTGTGTCTTGTCCCACTTCCCAAACACTCTTCCTTCTCAGGATAAGCGTCCCTCTCTGCCCTCTCCTGCATTCCCCAGGACACCCTCCACATCAGGTTGCTGGGTGGAAGAAGCTTTATGAAGTTTTTAAACTAGCAGTGACTAGGGCTGTGACCTGGGCAGAGAAGGAAAGCTCTTTCCTGTCACCATCTTAGGATTTCTATGCTGTGATAAAAACATTATGACCAAAAGCAGCTTGTAGAGAAAGGAGTTTATTCCACTGTATAGCTTGCAGTCTATCATCAAGGGGAATTAGAGCAGGAACTCAAGGCAGGAACTTGTGCGGAGACCATGGAAAGCACTGTTTACTGACTTGCTCCTCATGGCTTGCTCAGCCTGCTTTTTTATTGCACCCAGGACCACCAAGCTCACAGATGGCACCGCCCACAGTCATCAATCAAGAAAATGTCCTGCAAACTCATACAAACCAGTCTGGCGCGGGGGTTGGGGGAGCATTTTCTCAATTGAGGTTCCTTCTCTAAAATGACTAGCTTGGGCCTAGTTGATGTAAAACTAGCAGCATAGCCCCCTGCCCATTTCCAGTTCTAACTTGATCTCTCCCAGGCTCACCCTCTCTCTGCATCCCTCATCTGCTCCCAGCACACCTCTGTCTTGGGTATCTTTTAGGCATCCCAGCATGCTCAAACCTGTCTTTCCAGTTCCCAGGGCCCCAGCTATGGAATATCTCTGCTTTTAACAGAGGACTGAAAAACTTGTTTGATTAATATTCGGAGAACTCAGAAAGCGCTTTTATCCAATGCTTCCCATGCAGACTAGCCAAGCAGAACAAGAGAGGGGAGCTAATGAGCCCATTAAGGTGTCTTCCCAAACAAATGCTTTCCTTGTCCTTCCACCCCAAAACAGAAACAGCTGCAGTTTTAAAAATAGCATGCTCCCATCCTTTAACGGAAATATGCCAAGTTTTTAACACCCGCTATCTTTAGGTGACAAGGAACAGTTTAGCATCATTTATTCCTTCCTATTTTTCTGAATTTTCCAAAGTGTCCCTGGCTAACATGAACTGCTTTATCATAATAAAATCCCCCAATGGTCTGTGCATCTGTCCAATATCTGATTGAATTTTCACAGAAGCCCTAATCAGGAGGCATGCATGCTCTCGCTTAGAAGTTCAGAAAGGTGAGTTCAAGGTGACTGTTCAAGGTCACAAGAGCAGAAGTAGGAGTCAGACTAGACCTTTGGCCTCTCCGCCACTAAATGACAGAAGTGTTGTGCAGAGTCCTATCATCTCCTTCACCTGCAGATGGCTTGCTCACGCAGGCCTCACCAGATCGCCTGAGGCTAGTGGCAAGTGTGAGCAAGTCTAAGCAGTGGGCCTCACAAGATGGTCCCCTCTAGGGACAATTCTGTGTTCCTATCTCATCCAAATCAGACTCAGAATTGGATGGGTGGGTGGGTGGGTGGCAGGGTGACTGGGTACCTTGATGTGGGATCCATCAATGGCACTGGACTTGATAACAAAAATGTAAGGAAAATGACACGTCACTTCTGTGCCAAGTATTGGGGGTCAGTTTATGCTTCTCCATGCTCCTCTCTTGCTTTCACAAAGCAATGTCCCCAAGAAAGGCAGTGTATAAACAAGGGACAGGTGACTTTGTTACTTATGTGTCCTCAATTAGAAGGAAAAAGCAGGGACTTCCTCATCAGATCATTAAAGTGAAATTCTACTTGTGTCTTTTGAAAATGATCTCAGGACTACTAACTTATCACAGCTATGCTGGCCCAGCCGGTTTCCTGCCTGCTAGCACCATCCCATCAAGGCTTTGGAAATGCCCAAGGAAAGGCATGGCAATTAGTGAATGGCTCTAAGTCATCCCCAGACTATGAGGAAGGAGTGCTTGACCTCTCTCCTCCCTTCCAGGGGCATGAGCTCCCACCAGCTGCAGCCACAAATGAAAACCACGGCCTCAGGTGCCATCTGGGCACAGTGTGAAGCAATAAAGACCAACAGAAGGAAGCTCTGGGTAGCCGTCAATTACTACTTTCTGCCTGCAAACAGGGGAGCCGCATGCCCTCCCAAGCAATCTGTGTTCTCTGTGCCATTAGCCAACACTGTCTTTTAGGGAAGAGTGGCGATTTAAGCCAGGAGCCCCCATGTTTCAGTCTGAAAACAAGAGCCCTCTGCACAGAGAAATAGGCAGGAGAGAAAGCCGGCTCTGTTCTGCCATCAAAGGAGCCAGACCACTGATCCTGCCAGGCATCCCCAGCAGGGAGAAGCGGTGCCTCATCTGCAGGGACTGGCTGGTGGTCCGGTTGCTGAAGCGTCTTTATTCGATTTGCTCTTGACTCATCCTTCTTCCAGTCTTTCCTCTGGACCATCACTCCTTGCCTCATTTATTTTGTGATACAATCATTCCCGGATTTACTCACCCAGCAGGAGGTCTGAGCACTCCATCCAGAGCAGCACCGCTGGATGATGGAGGAAAGAGCTCTGGAAGAGGATGGAGCCTCCTGCTAGGTGGCAAAGTCTTCTGTTTTAGAATTTGGAATTTGGAAGGGATAAACAAAACAAAACATAGTTTCACTGCAGATATAACTCCAACTACCCCATTTGTCAAGAAACTCCTTGGCTAAGGGCCATGTGTAGGTAGGGACCAAGGGCCCTCTGTAAGCGCCTGTGAACATTCCCTTTGTGGTAGGTGTGGCCCACAGGAACATGCACTGCTCATCCTGACTAAAAGGTTTGACCTGAGAGTTGAGCGGTCTCCAGCCATGAACATCTTCTTATCTCCCTTGCTTCTCAAGGCCATTAAGTTACTGGGCAGCTAGTGGCCACGCATGGGTGAGGTCACAGCCTGGCCACTGCTGCTCAAGACAGGTCTTCTCTTGGGGGTCTGTATCCAAATTTGAAGACTCCCCTTCCCAGTCTGTGGGCTCTGACATCCACCAGCCTGGCACTGCCATGGCTTGAATACAGCTTGGTAGCTGGAAAGCTAGCAACTTAGAAAGACAAAAGGTAAAAGGCTTGGCTCTGGCCTTCCTTTTTACATGTAGATTGCCCAGGGAGGAGTTGCTGGCTCCAAAGCTGGTGAGATATGCAAATGTATGGATGAAAGGTGTGGTGTCCCCAGAAAAGGAATGTGAATAGAGAATTCCTGAGGGTGGAGGAGCAATTCAGGTTTGGGCAGAGCTTGGGGGAGAGAAATA
>JAQHUG010000001.1:16421806-16461689 GCA_028555095.1 Dicrostonyx torquatus | reverse complement strand
TGCCTCCGAGAACACACTTAGGGCAAAGCACCAGTTTCTATGTTGGGGCGACGGTCCCCGACACAGTCCTGATTTCGTCTTTTGCCTTCTGAATGAGTCATCCCATGTAGACCTTTTGGGCGTCTTTGTCCACCTCGGCACTTGTCTCCTGGAGAACCAAGCTATCCCAGGAGGGGGTGATAGAAGGAAGAAAAACATGAGTTTTTTCTTTCCCAAGAGCTCTATAGTTTGAGAGCAGGTGCTGTTGCTAGTCATAAAGTGTTTTTGTTGGTCAAGGATATGACTTCACGGAAGCAAGAGTCTTATAATCTTTTTACACCTCTTGCCTGAAGCAGGACAATAGCAAGTACTCTGAGCTGGTAGGAAAGATCAGCACAGGTCTTGTGGCCCTTCAAGGTCTGGACAGACTGGACAGGGTCACACTGCTGAGTGAGAATGAGTGTCAAGAGCAAAATGGTTCCCGAGTGTTCCAGGTCCTAAAGGATCATTGGTTACTAGGGCCTTATCAAAGCAGTAGAAAGCAACACGGCCTGTCCACAAGCATATGGATCTTAGAAGGCTGCATGGAGGAATGGGGGGGAGCGGCGGGGGGAGGTATATTGGAACACGGTCCAAGAATGGAATCTTGCTAGGAGAATTCTGAGTGCTTGTGAGAAAACTCCAAGCAAACAAGACATGAGTGTTGTGACCTCAGTTTCTCCAAAGACATGTAATTGTTCCTGGATTATGCTTTCATGCACTTCCCAGGAGTAGCGGACAGGAGGGAGTTTAGACTGTTCATCACAACCGGCTATTGGGATTTGTTTATATGCCTCTATGGAAAAACATGCTTTTGCCACATGCGGCTTGTCCTTGGGGTTGTACACTTTACTCAGGGGACTCTTCCTAACCCTCAGAGTATAAAATGTCTGATGCTCTGAATAAAGTTAACTACTGTGTGAGACTCTAGTCTGCCTCGTTTTTAGGCTCCATCCTCCCAGGTTCCACCGCCTCTAGAGCAGTAAACAGACCTGTGCTTTGATAAGGAGCTCCTTCAGGACCTAATACCAACCAGGGCCTATGGTGTGCTTTATATCCTCATGTTTAGATAAAGACCAAACTATCACTGGGGCTTCTCTAGACCAGCAAAAGAAGCAGCTTCTGGCTAAAGAAATAGGAAAGGAAAGTTTCTGGGAGGCAGAAGCAGGCAGAAGAAACCTAGCAGCTGTGGGCTCCCATATGGTGAGAGCCCTTCCACAATCCCACCAGAGCATGGTGTGGAAATGAGTGAATGTCACCATTTTTAGTGTCTTTGTTTCTGTGTTCCTGGTTCAATTTCTAAAGAGGGGTACAGTATCTTGCCAGATAGGACAGATGTGGTACTTTGATAGACAGTCATGATGCGCTGTAGGGTCCAGAGAATGATCTACAATTGCTAGACTTCCTGTTTTGAATGAGTGAGTTTATTAACTACATACAAAACAAAAGTTAAATAAATAAATAAATAGCGAGTGATAAATAGATAAAAAAAATCATTAAATCAGGGCTTGCAAGCATCCATCAGAAACCAACTAGGAAAGCCCAATTAAGGCAGCCAACTAGAGAGTTGGATCAAGGGAGAAGAGCAGAATGTCCCCTCTGGTAAGGTTTCCATGTAAAGTGACAAATAGTACCACAGAGAGACAATGTTGTAAAAATGGGTGCTCACAATACCCAACAGAATCTTGAGGCAGTCAACTGGAGTTCTCAGCTGAGCTTTCTCTCCACAGACAAGCTTCTCATGGCTGGACACCCAGCTTCTCTTTCCCACTGGAGGTTCATTTTTATCATGGGATAAAAAATTGTAACCTCTGTGGCTTGCCTTCTATCTCTGTTTCAAGGCTGTGATGTTTTTACTCTTAGACAGTTCTACTGTTTTGTTCCTTCCCTGTCATGGAGTGAGGGGGCCCAGCCCACACTCAGACAAGGAGGATACTTTGAGACGAACATACATGGGTCTGAAATGGGATGAAGTAACCTTGTTTCTGGAGCCAACCTCTCAGGGAGCTCAAACAACACATGACAATTTACCAAGATCATGTATAATTTGACAAGACAAAGGGCATCTCAAGGCACAAAAAGAAGAGGAAGAGAATGCAAGGCCACAGCTAAAGGAGGACTTGTCACCTACGAAGCCAGGGACCACCGTCATTCAATATGGTATACAGGCTCAGGGAAGGGAGGACAAGGATGTACTGGGAGGAACTGACAGACACCAAGCAGAGCTGGGTGCAGGCAAGGACAGAGGCTAGACGCTGAGAACCGAAGGATTAAGTGGAGGAGAGAAGATGTGGGCAGAGCCCTCCTCTGCAAAGCATAGATTAGAAGAGGAGGTGAGGATGGAAAGAGGTCTCTGGTAAAAGGGAGGGTTTTTTCCCATAAGGTAGAAGAGACTTAATCCTCTTTATGAGCTGAGAGGAGAGAACAGGAAAGATGAAGATACCCCAGAGAGTGATCTCAGCAGACGGAGGACAGGACCCAGAAGAAGGGCAAGAATGTCCGGGTCAGTGCTGTCCTTTGAACTCCGTCTTTGCCATTCTAGTGTATCCTAGCTGCTAAGGTTGGATTGTAGGGCAAGGGGAGTGACTCAGCAGATTAACACATCTGCTGTCCTTCCGGTGTGATTCCTGGCATCCATGTTAGGTGACTCACAACCACCTGTAATGCCAGCTTAAGGTGACCCAACACTTCCTTCTGAGCTACAAG
The DNA here is from genome assembly GCA_028555095.1 of Dicrostonyx torquatus. Taxonomy (NCBI): domain Eukaryota; kingdom Metazoa; phylum Chordata; class Mammalia; order Rodentia; family Cricetidae; genus Dicrostonyx; species Dicrostonyx torquatus. The sequence continues at coordinate 16,458,965 of JAQHUG010000001.1, read as the reverse complement.
GCCACCTGCACTCGTGTGTTTGTATGCACACAGTTTTAGATAATGGATTGTGAATTGATTTCTTGCTTTCTAGTTTCTTTTACTTTAACCCCTGTGATGGTCAATTTTGCCTGTCAAGTTACATGATAGCCAGGGAGTAGGTAACATTACTTCTGGGTGAAATGAGGATGAGGGTACTTACAGAGGAGACTGGCATTTGAACCAGGGACCTTCTTCCCTTCCTCCCTGTTCCCTCCCTCACTGCCTCTGTCCTTCCTTGAGCAGACTCAGAAGCTTATCCTAGTGTTCTTGTTGCCCCACCCCACCTGTTCCCCACCCCTAGGTGTTCCCCACATCCTCTCTGGCTCTCAAGCCTTCAAACTCAGACTAAATTCCACCAGTTTTTCTGACTCCCCCAACTAGCAGAAGATCGACAGATTGAAAGACTTCACAGCTTCCATACTCACGGGAGCCAATTCCCATAATAGATCCCTTCTTCTGTAACTCCAGAAATCATTCTGGATCTGAGCTGATAGAGAACTTTGTATAATGCAACCTCAACTTGACCTTAAAGTCAAGAACTGTGTCTTTGTAAGTAGAAAGAACGATACTTCCATCTTAGGGTTTCTGTTGCTGCGAAGAGACTCCATGACCACAGCAACTCCCTTAGAAGAGAGGGGAGAGACATTTAACTGGGGTGGCTTACAGTTCAGTGCGTTAGTCCTCTATTGTCATGGCAGGACAAGGTGGCATGCAGGCAGACATGGTGCTGGAGAAGAAGCTGAGAGTTAATACATCCTCATCCGAAGGCAACAGGAAATGAACTGAGATGCTGGGCAGTATCTTGAGTATAAGAGACCTCAAAGCCCACATCCACAGTGACACACTTCCTCCAACAAGGCATGCCTACTTCAACAAGGCCACAACTTCTAATAGTGCCATTCTCTATGGGTTTATGGGAGCCTTCCTGACTGACCTACCAACTCCAGCTTGCATCTAGTGGCCCCTTTCAGCTGCATGAGGGCTGTCACTCTAAACTAAATGAGGTTGTCATCGCATCCGGCTTCTCTAGTCCTTGTCTTCCTCTAACACTTCCTGGGCTTCCATTGGTGCTTCCATTGGGGATATCCCCCCAACTACCTCCCCCCATCAGTCAGCATTCCCCACCCACAACGAGTCTCAGAAGGAGAGTGAAGTAGACATCTCCTGCTCAACATCCAAAGTCAAACACCTTTCCCAGACAGTGGAGTGGCTCCTAAAATCAGTCTACCGATCAGAGGGCCTCTCTCAGCATTTGCCCCCATGTGTGAGTGTGACCAGACCAGAAGCACCTGGAGTTAACCCTCTCTCCTTGCAGCATATCCCAATTAGGCCCTTTCCACTTAGGGCTTCTTTTCTAACGGTTCACATTCCAGCCTTTCAGAGCTGCTTCCTCCCACCTCTTTCTCAGTCCAGATTGCCAGTCTGCCTGGAAGTCCTGGGGGGACATTCAAACCAATATGGTCCCTTCTACTCTGCTGCTTGTAATACACAAGCAAAAATCCGACTGGCACATGAATGCCACCCCACCACTTGTTGCGTGACCTTGAGAAAAGAGGTTGGCCCTAACCTGTCTTCTTCTCTCAATGATGGCTGCCGTTTTGATCACTCACAGATGACTGGATCAGTAACAAGGGGGTCCGAATGAACGTCAAAGCATGGATGTGGATTGCAGCAGAGGCTTCATTAGGAAAGCTAATTCAGAAATGGGGCATTGCTGAGACGGGAACAATTCTGTAGGACAACCAAGCCTAGGTAGAGTCTACGACCCTCTTACCACAGTCCAGGGTTCCAGGAGCAAATCTGCACTAGTTGGTGCTTTCCTGCCTTAAATGCAACACAATCGTTTCAGCGGTGTCAGATTGTAAGCGGCTGAGTTACATTCACCAGCCAGGTCTCAGGGAGCATGCGCTGTCCGCTGGAGGGCGTCCTCCTGGGCTGACTTCCGTTATAAAGCCTTATAAAAGCTCTGTGTGGAAGGAGAGCGCCTCCTCTGTAAACTCAGAGTCTGAGCCTTCAAGGAAAAATTATTTTGTTAGAACAGCAGAGCGGCCTCAGTCTGGCCTTATGTTCTAGAAAAGGCTCACTGCTTAGCTGCATTTAATAATCCATGAAACATCCTATTAGCTTTGGTGTGAACTGTGCGATTGCAGGGGTAAAAACAAAGTGAGAAGCCGAAATACAAAATATGCAAAAAAATGAAAATAAGTGAGATAATAAATATTTGATCAAGGCCTGTATTTTCAGGTAACCAGTTACCATCGTGGGCTTTCAAACACCAACAGAAGTCATAGAACACCATGCTGAATTATTCAAATGACCAGGGGAACCTTTCTTTTCTTCTTTTTTTTTTCTCTTTACTACCTTTAAATAAGTATGCAGCCTTCCAAGCTAACCTTTACTTAAATATTTAGCATAAACACTGGGTCAAATACAAAACAGCAAAATTTCTCGAAAACTCAAGCTGTAATTCTGAATCAGATTAGGGAATGCAGTTCAATCTCTTCGTCTTCCCCTTTGTGCCCCCACAGACTCATCTAGTGTGGGAAGAATCTGTTAATGTTAGTTTAAAGTCTGATTTTTAGCATGACTTTTATGTTTGTGTTTAGCCATGATATTTTTAACTTCATTTACTCAATCCACCCTGCAGGAGACTTGTCTGTTCAGTCAATCATGTTTTAAATAAATGCTGATTGGCCAGGTAGGAAGTATAGGTGGGTCAACCAGACAGGAAGTAGAGGCAGGGCGATGAGAACCTCTGGGAAGCAGGAAGCTTCCCGGGCATTCCTGCGCAGATCTCCAAGGAGGCAACATGTAGCAACCCAGCTGAGAAAAGGTACTGGCCATGTGGCTGACAATGGGTTAATATAAGTTATGGGAGCTGGTAGGAAGACTGAGCTAATGGGCCAATCAGTGTATAACTTAATGTAGACTCTCTGTGTGATTTTCTTTGGGGCTTGCCGGCTGTGGGGTACTGGGCGGGACAGTAACCCCAACGAGCAGGACCCTCATGTTACACCACCCAGTCCTTCATTCATTCAACACATACTTTGTCAATACTTGCTGGTTCCCAGGTGCTGTCCTAGATGTGGGAATACATCAGGAGGAGCCTGACCTCTTGACCTTATACTACAGTGTGAGAGACAGATTAAAAGGTAGAAATGTACTCCAAAGGCGGGTAAACGAAAATACATACTATGAAGGGGCAGTGTATGGGGATGTTCCCTGGTTTTGAGGGCTGCCTGGTTAAGTGGAAAGCTAAGGAGTGGGTGGTGGGCTTGAGAGTGGGAGGAGCCTATCCCATCCATGAATGTAAAGTGCTGTACTGGTGGGGACAGAGCCAGAGTGCCAGTCCTAGTGACTCTTCTCCACGTGACTGTGACTACACGCCTGACATGGGCAACTTAAGGGAGAAAAGATCTACCTTGGATCATGGTTCAGAGGGTCAAGGCAGTGTGTATGTGTGGTAGGGAGGCACAGTTGTCGAAGCAGATCATGGAGGGGGGGGCTTGTGGTGTGGCTTTGTTCATAGCTTGCCAGATCAAGAAAACAGAGGAAGGCCCAGAAGCCGATTACTATAATAGTCACTGTCTGCCCTTCATGGTATGGCCTATGTCTGCCGGCTAAGCACCAGGTTCTAAAATTTCCACAGCCTACCAAAAAGGCACAAAGTAGGGATCAAGTACCCAAAACACAAGTGCATGGGGGGGGGGACCATTTCCTATTAAAACCCTCTATAGTGTCCGAGGAAGAACAGCAACATCCAGGAGACCGAAGATAAGGAAGGGCCGGTGAGAGTGACATAATTTATGTGTGCCTTGTGGGCCGAGAGGAGCCTTGTGATTTTAGACTAATTGTGATAGAAGCCAGTAAGAGCTTCTGTGTGGTGTGAACTGATTCAGGGTTTGAAAGGAACAGTCTTGCTCACAGAGAGGCTCTCTAGTGGAAGCCTGCTTCAATAGGCAGAAAAGAAAGACTTGGCATGAATGTCATCTGTCTGGCCTTTGGTTCTAAGTCAGCACCCACCTTCTGAAGCACTTGCTGTGGCTGAAAAGCCTGCCATCTTTGGTCATTTTAAAAGTCCACCAATCTCCTTTCACACATCCTATTTTTTTGTTTTTTTATTCAACCAAAGCTTGCTTTTCTGAATGAGGTCTTAGAAGACAAGTTAAGAAGGGCTCACCCAAGGACAGAGGTTGGCCAGTCAATGGTCCCATGCACAGTTCTTCTAAGGACCAGTTCTTCAGAAGGTCCTCAGAACAGAGCCTAAGACCATCACTCTCAGCGAGATGTACCTTGATGGCCGCCCAAAGAGCTCCTACAGAGGGAGACAGCCTCAGAACCTGCTGGGTGACAGAGGACAAGAGCAGGGCAGCGTTATACAATTGTTGCTCTCGTGCTGGTATCAGAATTTTAATTTCCAAATTGCTCACAAATCCAAGCTAATTTGAAAGCTCGTTTTTATTCCTTGGGGACCTGCCTCCCACAGATTCCCTTGGGTGGGATAACCCCAAGCCACGTTCTACATGCTGCTTTCTAGAACGTTCCTTCAAGATCACACTCTGATTCTAGTCACCTGTTAGACAGGAGTGCTGGCTTTACAGGACTCCCTCCCCAAGCACTTTCCCTGCCCTCTAAGCCATCCTCCTTACTTGTGTTCTCATCATGCCTCATGAATAAACAGCTTTCACTCAACTCCTTGTGCTTATGAGAGACTCAGACAGACACATCCTCTACAGCAAATCCCTGTCCTTTTGCGAGGCCATTTCCTAGACATCTTCCTTTAGTGAGCAGAGCGGTAGAGAAATCATATTTACCCATAAGCTCCCATTATACTTATGATCTAGTAGTCAGCTGTGACCACAGGCAAGGGATCCAGTTACTCCCCTTCAGAATGCCCAGACTGGATTTCTCAGGCCTGTCTCTCTCCTTACGTTCACCAAACCTGGCTGTTATGTGAATGTTATGTTATGGCTGTTACTGTCTTCCAAAGGCACACACTACTTCTTGCCCAGGAAGCCAGGGTCCTCTTCAGCCAGGTCCTAGTCTTCACGGGGGCAGGATAGAACACTTGCTCTGCAGGAGTCATTGCTCAAACTCTCTATCTAGGCTCTGCCTTCCCAGCCCCAGGTCCTGACTCAGAAGAACTTGGCCTTTGATTAACTTATGGAAGTGAACCAACCTGCCGTAGCATATGCTACATATATTTGCAAAATCCCCCAACTTGTGATAAACCACCTACTCTGTGGGCACACAAACTGGTACCAGTAGGAAAATAGCCAGAGGACACTGTACCCTCAGCCACTTAAACCTCCAACCCCAGTGTGGTAGGGGTTTGTACCTGCTAACTACAGGGAAGAAAGCAGAAACCTGAGTAGGTAAAGCTGATTGCTCAAGGTCACCTTATGGAGACACATTGTATCCTAGGCCCTGAGAAGAGACCCAAAGGGCATGGAGTCTACTATCTGAGCAGGGATGTACCCTTTTCCTGGGTACTTAGCGGGGGTTGCCTGTGTGCCCACCTACTGATTAAAGACAAAGGTGTGACCCTTTCCTGAGCTTGGGAAGACTGTAAGGGGCTGGGGGCAGAAACACGGTCCAGAGCCAACTTTGTAAAGCACTCCCCACACCCAGGAGCTCATTTGTCACTGTGGTTACAAAGGAAGAGGGTGACATTAAGAGTTCTGCAGTCACAAAGCCTTGACATCATCCTTGATGTCATTATTATTATATTTATATTTTGTACATTCCAACTCATTCCATTAGGATTGACAGATGCTGGTGAACTTGATCTTAGAGACTCCTCCCTGCAAGATCCCTGTGAGTACTGAGCAGTTATATAGGGTTATGGCCAGGCTGAAAAGCTACATTGTATTAGCAAAGCAAATTAAGGTCCTAAATTACACACAGACCTGAGGGCATAAGACCTGATCTCTAAGGATTTGGTTGTCATTTCTTGCCATGAATGAATATACTCACCAGAAAGCCCTAATTGTATATTCTTTCTAAAACAGCTCTCATGTCCCCATCCCCCAAACCATGTCATCTTAAGGACCCCCCCCAACCTTCATCCACACCAGGGCAGAGCTGGAGAATAGAGGTGTAAATGTGCCAGAAAAGGGAAGTGGGGACGCAGGGAGAGTAAATCCTCACGTAACACGGCAGAAAGTCAATAGATAAATCAAGAAATCGCCATGTAAGCTCTTTTCTCTCTCTCTCTTTTCTCTCTCTCTCTCTCTCTCTCTCTCTCTCTCTCTCTCTCTCTCTCTCTCCGACAAGAAGTGACCATCAAAAGAAAAGAAGGGACCGATGAAAAAGGGCTGTGGGTGGAGCAGAGCAAGAGGGGCTTGTTGCTTTCATTCTAAGTGGTTATTTTACACTTTTACACTTTCATTATAAGTGGTTATTTTACATACATTGCTTGATAGGTTTTTAATTCAGATTTAAAAAAAGAGAGTAAAGTTATCTAAAATAAATAAACGGAACACAAAACCGAAAAATAAAAACAAACGCGAAGTAACCCAGTAACCCAGTAGTAACCTATGTGGGCACCAGACGAACAGGGGCGGGGCATTAAGAGTGGTCTTAGGCCCGTGAGGGGGCGGTGCTCCACCGGACCCACCCTCAGGGGTGGGGCCAGGGTCGGAGCCTACTCCCTCGGGCTCCGCCCACAGCGGGAGGCGGGGAGCTCAAGGTCAAGTTCACTCTGGGCCCCGCCCCCAACCTGGGTCAAGGCAAGTAACCCGAGTTGAGCGTTAGGTCCACATTCTCTGTTGACCCCCGAGATTCGCCGGGTGCCGCTGCGGAGCCCAGCGACGCTCAGGTAAGCACAGCCAGAGGCCTTGGCCGCCTTGTTGAGCCCCGCGTTTCTCTCGGGCCCACGTGACTAGAAGCGGCTGCGGTTGCGCCAATTCAAGCGCGAGCGCGCGCGCACACACGCAAGGGCGTCAGGTAGTTACGGAGCGGAGAACCGTGCCAGCCCCACGGTCACGTTTCCTACCTCAGGATCTAGCTGACTCGGGTTCGGATCCCTCCTGTATCATGTGTACAGTCAGTTAAACATAAGTGTGTAACAATTACTGTGTGTTGTGCGGTGTTCTCCTTCCGGGGTCCCAGGGATAATGTGGAGCGTGCCACCCCGCGGAGCGCAGGGGAGACCCGCAGCAAAGATAAACCACACACGTTAAAGTATGAACGTTCTAGTTAGTAGGAGCTGTGAAGATGAAAAGCCCAGAGTGCTGGAGAGGTTTTATCAAGTTCACTACCTGCAAAACCTGTTGAATTAGAGCTACCGGGTGAATCTCTGAATTCCTGGGTGGAAAACGCAGGGACGCACTTTCTCAGGTGAAAAAATTGTGGGCTGGGGAAGAAGGGTCAGTAGGACTGGCTTGCAGAGAGCTGAGGTCTGCAGGTTCCTGTGCTGGTCAGTTTTGGTCAACTGGACACAAGCGAAACTCATCTGGAAAGAGGTGAAAATGCCCCCGCCAGAAGACTAACCTGGTGACGGGGGAGGGGGGTGTGAGAGGGCGTTTTTTTGTGTAAGATTGATGTGAGGGAGTCCAGCCCACAGTGGCTGTTCCACCACACCCCTTCCAACTTCCCCCACCCGGAAGGTGGCCCTGGGCTGTATAAATTGTACAAGCCGTGGAGAACAAGTCAGAAAGCCGCGGTCCTCCATGCCCTCTGCTTCAGCTCCTGCCTGGATTTCCATCATCGACGAAGCATATGTAGAAGCATAAGCCAAATCAAGGCTTCTGTCCCGAGTTGCTTTGGACGTGGCGTTTGTCACAGCAGTTGCTTAACCTCGCCTCTGTTCTAGAATGGGATTGCTTGTACCAGCGGGAAATGGGTTTGTGGAATACAGCCGCCAGAACTGTTGAGGCAGAGGTTCAGCACTGCGGGGGGCAGGGGGCGGGGAGAACGATGTCTGGCAAGGAGGCTAGGCGCCTCAGGACTGAACTTGGGTGTCTGTCCCTGAGCAAGCATGCCTTCCTTTCCTTAATCCTTTCTCTCTGACACGTGAGAAGACACACAGCCTGTTCTCTAATTTGAGGACTGGTTCAGTCAATTCCTTTCTGAAACACTTGACCTTTCCTTGGCACTTGGACTTCATAGAAGCCCTCCTGGCGCCTGTGCAGGGTTGGCCATGTGGCCATGCTGACCCTGAGCCTTGTGAGGAAAGCTGCCTGCCTTCTGTCTGGCAGGTTTCCTGGCAAGCTCCACCTGGTTCTGCCAGCCCCAAGAGTCCCAATAAGAAATACATGCTCCCACACTTTCCCAGGTGACTCTCAGCTCTGGGACTCTCTAAAATCCAGATGACTCCCCAGCGGCAGCATCTCTTCTGGTCCCCTCCTGAGGACCGCTTGGAACTTGACACCAACACAGATTTGAGAGAGTGCTCAGCACTTTGAGAAACACCCGTCAGCCACTTGCTATTTACATATATGTGCATTTATATTATTTCTTTTATGTTTTTAGATTATAATATAATTGATCTTCTCCCCTTCCTTTTTTCCCCCTCCAAACCCTCCCATAACCTCTCCATGCTGTCTTTCAAATTCATGGCCTCCCTCTTCATCAATTGTTGTTGTAACGTATATATGTATGTAATAACAATACATATAATAATACATACATATATGTCTGTAACAACAACTAATAAAGAAAGAGGTTTAGTATATTCTATGCCTTGAATGATCCTGCTGTCTTCTGTGATCTTGTCCACACTATTGATATGGACTTGGGATTTTCTCTAAGAGAACAGATTGGGGAACACAGTTAAGGGAGGAACCTGGTAGCATTGGAGGGTTGTGGTCAATAGAGGATGATTAATAGGGTGTTGGAAGGAGGGGAGAAAGAGCAGCCATGGTGCAGCACCCCGGCCCTGTTCCCCTCACAGGCCATGGCAGTATGCTGGCCAAGACTGGAAGAGAGGCTTTATCGTGGCAGTCATAGACCTGTGGCTTCCCGGCTATGCAGCTGATCTGAAGAGATCACTTGTCCTCTGAGAGGAGCATGCAGGTTCTTGGCATATGTATAGTTCTGCTCTGAAGAAGTACTCATCCCTTCCCCTTTCTTTCTCCAAATAAACGAAAACAAGAATGATGGTGTTTGCTCTAGAGGCCATTGGGATCTCGAGTACCCAGAATACTTGGCATTTTATCCAGCATGGAGGAAGTTACTACGTTACTGGCATTGCCCACTCCTTATCTTGGCAGACACTGATGAGGTGGGGAGGGAAGTGTGGTGGTGGGGATGAGGAGCTGGGCAGGGTGATGGGGGGGGTGAGTTATCTGTGGCAATGGTTTCCTGCAGAAAGCAGCAGCCTCCAAATGAGAGGAGTGTTGTACCTGATAGTGAACCTCTGTCCAGCCGCACTGTAAAGACCCAAGAGTCTGGGAAAACCTGGGCCAGAGAAAAAGTAGAAGAAAAAGAAAGTGGAGAAATTAGTCAAAAGGTCTAGAATTGCCTTCAGGGCTTGTCTTTAAGTCCTGACTGGATGAGTCCCCCGCAGTGGGCTACTGCTGCTCTAAATGGCCCCTGTAATCTTTGTGACTTAGGTAGTATGGCTATAATAATTGCCTGAGACTGATCTCATTCACCAAGTGGCTTGGGAGCTGTGGAACGTGATAGCCCCTGCACTAGGCAGTCATGCTCAAGATAGACAAACAGATGAATGAATGAACAAGTGAAAATAAACCCAAGAACTTTTTGAAGTGTGTGTGTGTGTTTTAAATAAGAATATGAAGGCAGAGAAAAATAATGTGCTTAAGCATTTGCCGAGGACTGAGCCCTTTCATGTAGGAGGCAGGCCTCATGGATAACCCCTTGGCTTTCCGATCAAATAGCACAGCCTATGACTGGAGTCTTAGCATCTATATTTTAATCCGAGACTTGTACCCAGCTCATAATAAGCAAGTTAAGTACCTGAAGGGCTTGCCTCATCACACAGATGGGGTGTGGAAAAATCCTGTCAGTGATAGCTATTGGTATTGTACATGTTTATCAATCATCCCATGGACCACCACTACCACAAGGAAAATAAAGGTCACAGATGGGTGACCCCCCTTCCAAATCAGGCCTGTGTGGTAGCAGAGGCACTTTTGACAACCAGACCCTGTGTATAAAGTACAATCAGCCTCATGTGTGTTTCTCTAATACTTAAAACACCTGACTGAGGGACTGTGGGATTTCTTTTCTTTTTAAGATTATAATTCCATCGTCTTTCTCTTTCCTTCCCGCCCATATATCCCTCCTTGCTCTTTTTCAAATTCATGGCCTCTTTTTTTCATTAATTGCAGTTACATGCATATATATATATATATATTTATATATTCCTAAATATAACCTGCTCAGTCTGTATAATGTTACTTGTAAAGGAAAAATAAAACCTGCAAAATCATAATTTATGTGCCTTTTGAGTGCAGGTGTTTTATCATCTAGATAAATCTTCCATGCATCTATGTTAAACCACTTTGGGCTGTCAGAGCTCTTAAATAAAGTGGCTTGTCCTGACCAGTGTCTGTCTGTGCTCGTTTATCATTGCTCCCTAGTAAAGATGGACAGATCCCATTTCACAGGGCAGGCCTGAGGCCAGCAGCTCCCACCCCATATATTAGCTATGTAGACCCTGAATGGAGTGGTGTTTAACAAGTCACAGTGGACTCCACCTTTCCTTGTAGGTGGGGATTTTTCTTTCTTTTTTCCTCTGTGGTGCTGGGGACTGAACCCACGACTTCATGCATCCCCAGCCTCAGGCGGCCAGGCATTCTATGACCAGTGTGAATGTGGGAACACACCAAGGGGAAATCTTAAGTTCTTTGAGGTGATGGGTTTGAGGGTAAATGTGCCTGGCTTGAAGGTGCCCACATCGTCTGAAAGTCATAACTGTCTGGTCTTGCCATCCAGGGGCCTGGCCTGTTGCCCAGGGAGGCCTGCTCTGCTCCTTGCTGCCCTGCCTCTGGCCACAGCTACCCCTGAAATCTTGATTCATAGGCAGCTAGAGAGGCACAGCTGTAGCCAGTGAGCCTTCCTCAGTCATCTCTGACTTCATGGTGATGGGACATCTGTCTGCAGGCCCCAGTGCTGCCTCTGCTGGCAGGAACTCTTCCACTGCAGTGCGGGGTCCTAGTGCTGACCCATTGTCCTGCCTCCCTCTATTGTTTCCTTATACAGATTCCTTAGCCAGTATTTTAGGGATTTGAGTGGGGACTCAGAAATGGCGCTCTTACTGGGTCTTGAGGAAGGTTTAGTAAAGACAGATGTGAAAGCCCATAAGTGGCCTCACACACAGCCTCAAATCGTCAAAGTGGTTATGTGCTGAGCAGGAGAGGCCTGGGGAACCAGGTCAGCGGGTGAAAGCTGGCCTGCAAACACTGCTGATTAGAGGCTTGTACTCACATGGTCACACCCCTTCGAAGGCTACTACAGGACATTTCTGTACAGATTCTGATGAGCAATGATTTGCGGACCCACCGAGAATGTACGCTTTTAAAGCGGTGCACTGCCAGCTTCCAAGCCGGAGAGCAGGCCTCATGTTCCCTGCTGGTGTTTATGCAGCTCCTGGTTCCCTGTTGTCTCCTCGTTAACCCCACGTGTCATTACTGCTCATCTCAGGCTCTGGCAAGGCAGCAGGTGGCACTGACTCACCCAAGGGCATATCCGGTGAGCTGGCTACTAAAGCCCTCTTCCTTTTGAGGGGCAGCATGTCCAGAGAGCCTGTTTTATCCTATGCCTAGGCCTATCAAGCTAAACGTCCACATAGATGTTAGCATATGGCAGCCAGTGGCCTGTCATCTTAGAGGAAGGGAGGGCAAAGGTACCTGCTGCTGACCCCCAGGGTGGGCCTTGTATGTCTGCACCTGTGTGAGCTGGCTAGGCTAGCGGTATCAGGGTGAGTCTGGCCTTCGCAGAGTGGCCACTTGTGAGGGACACCATGTCTACCTTCAGCTGATAGCTGTGACAGAAATGCCTATGGAAAACATTGTCTCTCTATGCCTGAATATTATTAGACTAACATAATTTGCTTGTCCAGGGGTGTTGACAAGTGGCAACTTGATTTTAGAGAGTTGAGCTGCCTGTTTCCCCAGAGCAAAGGACAGAGGCACCAGAGGCCCCTGACTCCTCCTGGTGGGGAGTGTTTGACTGCCACACAGGCCAGTGGGGAAGGGCTGGATTCCCAGGGCACAGCTTTAATAGGATTGTAATTGTGTGGCTCATGGCCATGGAGCAAAGAAATAGCTCTGGCAATCTCCCTTCCATAAAGGCTGACATGCAGGAGGTATTTATGCCTCCTGAAAGTGCATGTTAAGTGGTAGATATTTATGAAAGGGGTGCCGAGGAGTAAATGTGTCCATCAGTCAACCTGGAACTCTTTAAAGCTCCTAAGATGCTTTTAAATTAGAGCCAATCTTCCCCCTGCCTTCCACCTCCATCAGCTCTCCGCTACCCTGTTCCTCTTGTAAAAACCAAGTACCAAGGCAGGACCAAGCACAGGCAGGAGGTTGGAACTCCCGTACAGAAGAGAGTGAGCACCTGTGTGATGATTCTTCCCCATCCTAGTGCCCCAGAGATTGGCAGAATGTGGGAGGGACAAGGCTGACAAACAGGGTCCAGCCTAATTGTGTCCTATCGTAGCCATCCGCTCTCCACCTTCTGCACTCCACCAGTGGCCAGGGTGTTTGCTCCTGAGGCTGCAGAGGGAGATGATGAAAACAAGTGATGCACACAGCCTCAGTTTGAGTTCAGAAAGGTGGGGATTGAAGAGAGAGAATGTCACTGTTGTAAGAAGCGGCCGTTGACAGAGAGAAGGCTGCAGAAGGCTGGGAGTTTGTGAGCAGGTGATCAGCACCAAGTACCTGGTATGGAGGAATCTAGCTAGAAATTATTATTAACTTCTTAGTGCTCATTTTAAAGATCAGAGGTAGGAGTTTGTCATAAGAAGCCTATCCTTAGTAGCCAAGCCTGCTTAGCATCTAATTCCCATCTGGCCTCTTTTATGAAACTATTATTGGCCGCTTTTTGTCTTACTGCTTTTTTGTGTGGGGGAGAAAAAGGATGCTAATGTCTGCTCCCCACTACATGTTTTGTTAAGAATTGGAAGAGCTGTAGATGGTGGAAGGAGAGGTGCTGTCACAGAAATGTGACTACCTCTCAGCCTCACCTAGGATTCTGTCTTAAGGAAACAGTCCGAAAGTGGAAAGAGTCCTACATGATGACTCTCTGCCCATCATCACTTGTGATGGTGAAAACTTGGGCACAACCCAAGTGAACTGTTTAGGGAGATAGTGAACTTATGGGACACCACACTGGTGAAGTCATGTGCATGTCCCCAGCTGCAGAGAGAGCAGAAGGCTGTTAGATTGATCATGTTCAGAAAAACAAGTCTGCCAGGAGGTCCTATGGATACTTCATTTTCATGACTTCACATTTTCTGTGTTGCTATAGATAGCAGTTCTGTTAGTTACTTTTGACCACAGATTCTGACAACAACTTAATGAAGAGAAGGCTTCCTTTGGCTCATGGTTTTGTGGGTCTCAGTCCATCATTGTGGGAAAGGTGGAGTCAAAGGGAACATGCAATAGTGGCTGTTCACATGACATCGAGCCAGGAAAGAGAAAATAAACCACCAGAGTTCCTTCATGGTGGAGCAATAGCTGAGAGGGGGCGGAAGAAACCAGAGCGCCCAGGTCTAACTTTCAAAACTTTGCCCTTTTAGCCTGCTTTTGCCAGTTTGTTTCTACTTTTTCAAGGTTCCACACCCTCTCAAAGTACTGCCCCTGGCTGGAAACAAGAGGAAGGTGCTGTAGAGAGGAGTAGTTGCCTCTAAGCAAGGCTGAAATGCAGCAGGGCAAACTGAATTATTGCACAGCCAGCTTCTGGGGCGTGTGGTGGCATCCTCTGCAGCCCCACCCGCATGGACTTGCTGTTCGAAGACTGCATGGCCTCTCTCTTGGGCTGACTCCACTTGATGCCTGTGACTTTCTTCAACAGATGCCCTACATTCCTGGCATCTCTAAGATTCCTTGGGTTTCCCTAGAAGCTTAGGCTTTACCTTCACATCTTTATACATCACATTATCATGAGCCCCCATTAGGAATCTGGCCCCTCTCTATGTAGCCTGACTCACTAGACTTTCCTTGAAAATCTGAATGCAAGCCTACATGACTTCGTAACTTACATTCCATTTGCTTATAAAACTAAGACTATAAGGACAGTGCCAAATTCTGACATCATCTGGGTCTCTTTGGACCATACAGTGATTTCTGTGTCCTTCAACTGCCGGGCCAGGAAAAGCACTTCTCTAAGGATCTCTGAGTGTGCGGGTACCCTGGAGTCTGTGATAGATGAAGGAGTTGACATCAATTCCCAAAATGTTCTCAAGGCACATTTTCTGTGGTTCCAGTACAGAACACAAAGTGTTTGGCCTCTCTTTAATGGTGCTAATCTTTTAAACACTTACAGCCTCATTATCTGTAACTGTAAACACTCCCCTTTCCTAGCCAATCTGCAGGGGTTTCAAGTCCTTCTGCTCTACATTTCCGTCCCAGTTTTCATTGTAAACTGGATATAAGTCAGCAATAACCATGCTAAAGCCTAAATGCTATCCTGTTTTGAAATTTCCTCTTGTCAAATTAATCAGTCAATTACTTTTTTAAACCTTGCTAGTAATTATTATTTTTATGTGTATGGGTGTTCTGCCCATGTATGTGTATATATGTGCAACACGTACATGCGTAATGCCTGTGGAGGTCAGAAGAGGATATCAGATCCCCCGGGGTTGGAATTACAGATGGTTGTGAGCTGCCACGTAGGTGCTGTGCCTCAAGCCTAGGTCCTCTGCAAGAGCAACAAGTGCTCTTAACCACTGAGCCCACTCTCCAGCCCCCTAGTCTATTACTTTTTTTTTTTTAATCGGGAGGGAGTTTTCAGGAATCACACATGAAATCCTGAGTTCACATCCTAAAAATTTCACCCATGGTTATTCGCCAAATAGCTTTTATACCAAAATGTAAACTGAGGGAGAAATTCATTAGCATTCTGTTTCCTACTTAGGCCACGTCTGCAACTATGGCTGATCTGTCATGTAGACTGAATTAACACCTCTTTTCCAGGCATCTTCCCAAATTACAAAGAAGGAGCAGAGAACATTAGCAGATCCTGACCCTTTGTTTAGGATGGTGACAGTTTGTCTGGAAAGGCTAGGTGACCACCTTTTGTGTGGCCAGGTACAAACTATGGCCTGGACGTCTGGCTGCCATACAAAGTAGAAATATGGGCCTGTATAATATGGCCCTACAATCCACTCCCTCTTATTAATTTTAATAAAACCTGTGCTTTTGCAACAGGATAGATTATCACATCTGTCTTAGGCAAAGAGTCCTTCATTTACCCAAATTTACCCGTCCTTGGAACAGGCATTTATGTGAGCTCTTGTCTTAGGCATCTGGGGAGAAGAAACTTCAAACTCATCTCTGACTGCTGACCTCTATGAACAAAAGAGATTATGGGAGAGAGATACCTTTGGGCTCTGTATCTCGGAGCCACACTTTCTTGTCAGGAGAAATCATAATCTTATATGAATAATCATGTTCCTAAAGACTATAGTCTCCTGTTTAAAGGAGAGGAGGATTTCCTGAATTGAAAATGTTTCTTCAGCTGGTTTTATCAAAATCTAAAATTCTTAACATATTCATTAAGCCCAAACATTTACAGGGCGTGTCAAACTTTCCTCAACATCTTATAAGCAGTTATAAACATTATCAGGTCAATACCATAATTAACAATAAATCCACAATTAAATCCAAACATTCATAGGGCACATCCAACTTTTCTCAACATCTTATAAGCAGTTACAAATATTCCGAGGTCAATACCATAATTCTAGAATGGGAATTAACAATAAATCCACAATTTAACATATCACAATTTTCTTAAATCCATATTAATCAAAAGACAAGAAAAGTTTTTCTGATGGGTGAGAGTACAATGACATTACTGTTATCAAATACCAGTTCCGGTCTCTGAGCAGCAGTTAAACCCTTCACTTAAGTTCCTCTTAAGTGAAGAGGGGCTTCAGTCATTCCTTATTGAGTCTTTCTTTCCCTGAGGGGAAAGCTTAGGTCTTAGTTCTCAGGTTCAGTATTTTAATCAAAATGAGTTGTGTCCCACAGATTACAGCAGCAACTGTTCAGCCTGCATTTACTGTATGAAAGTTGCAGTCACTGTGCAGGGCCTCTGTGAGTCGTCTATTACCTTTTAAACTCATCCTCACCCAGATTTTCTGGACATGGACTGAATGTAGACTTTGCTTCTTTCCCAAAATATAATACAAATGGCTTCTGCTCCATTTCGCAGTAGAGTTTATAATCCTATTTGAACCCTCATGAGCCCTCACACTGTATCTGACAGAAACAACTTAAGAGAGAAAGATTGACCACTCTGATGAGGAGGGCATAGTAACACAGTTCAACTCCTGGTGATGCAAGTATGTTACACAGGCTGCACACATCATGGTGGACCAGGAAGCTGAGGGCCAGGAAGAAAGCAAAGGTTGGATATAACCTTCAAAGGCCCATCCCTGACACTCTTCTCTGTCTGCTAGGCGCTACCTCCTAAACATCTCAGACCTCTCAAAAGAACACCATAAACTGGAGATTATCATTCAAAACATGAGCCTATGGGGGTTATTCTACATTGAAAAATTAATATATTCCTATAAATGATTCAAGTGAGACAGGTTAAATAATGTTCTTTTCTGGTGTTTATAGCCAGTTGTGGCTTTATCCTGAATTAAATCTTCCAATCAGCTATTATTGTGTGTTTGAGTTAAAGTAGCCATAGCTTTGTAGTCATAACTGGACTGTAACTTGTTGTGTGCAATAAGCTAGTCTTGAACTTGTGACGATCCTCCTGCCTCAGGCACTTGAGTGCTAGGATTAGAAGTGTGTGCCACCACATCCACCTCAATCACAGCAGGTGTGACTTCGTGCCTCCATGTCTGTAATTCAAGGTCATATTCTGGGTCCCCTGAATGTATTACCTGTGGATGTGCCCAGGCCCATGAACTTAGAGTCTTAGGGGTTTAAGGTAAAGAAGGCTAATGCCCCTCCTGGTATCCAGTGGTTTGGGAGGGGTTGATTTGGGTTTGCAACTTTTGTCTCCAGGATGTATACAAGTGTGCGTGCACATGCGCAGACACAGCAACAGCAGCAGCAGGAGCAACAGCGCTGGACCACCCCTGGTAATTCTGTCTTGTGGTGCAGGCTTTGATACCTCAGGAACTGAATGCTGTGTTCTATAGTCTTTCATGTATCCATGTATACCTGTGCTGCCTGTTGCTGGCCAAAGTCCAATGCACAGCATGTCCTAAGCGAAGTGCATTCAATCATCCAGATACTGGGGAGTTCCGATGTGTCTTTATTTGAGACATGGATTTGAGTCTGAGTGGTTTATTTGGGAGGGAGTCCAGGAAGTGCTAGCACGAAGCAGGGGAATGAGCCAAAGATTTCATGAGCCCAACCTGGGCAATTAGAATCTAACCAGAGGCTACAGATTATCTGTCCAGGGGTTGTCCTCTTGGAAAGGCTCGGGACCAAGCTTACACACACCAGTGCTGTCAGTCATTGGTTGGGCATCATTTCTTAGGGGTGAGTTAGTGGTCAGATTCTAGGTACCAGGCAAACCATCTAGACAAGAAGCTGTTGGTCCTGGTGATTGGAAGTCAAGCGGGCTTTGCCCCAAGATGGCAAAGCCTGAAGCAAAGGACATATCACAGGCAGTGTCTGCTGCTGAGCTTAAGCCACAGCATCACCCGTGTCCAGGCTGAAAACAATCCAGCTCATCATTCCTCACTAAGTCACAGCCAGTCACACCAGGTTAAGTAGTAGCTAACACATGTATGAGAAAGACAACCTTAAGACGAATGTGATCTTTTCCCAGTATTAACTTAAGAGGCAGAATGCTAGTGTTCTTCAGCTGTATGGTTTGAGGCCCAACACTTCAAAAGCAGGCCTGATGGTCTAATCAGATTTATCTGTTTCGTGGCAGTGTTTTCCCATCTGTTGATTACTCCTGCTATTTCTCTAGTACATTGAGATGCATTCAAAAGAAAAAATCACTGGGAGAAAACATTTAACCTCATTTGTATCAACTCACGGTTAAATCTCCCATGCCATGTTTTACTCTTTACTGGATTTACTGCACTGGTGCTGATGCCAGAGTGTCAGGGAATTTCTGTAGTTATGGCTTTTGGTGCCCTGATAAATGATTTGTAGTCACTGCCTCTCTACTGAAACAGTCCGTCTCCAATTAAAGATTTAGTCAGCTCTTTATTGGAAAATGACTGTGCACAGTTGAGGTATGGGCTATGGTTGTGCTGATATTCTGACTTAATCCACCAGGTAGTGGTGTGTCCTTAACCATTCCATCTGTTTTGCTTTCTTAAACATAGAGGAGGAATATCAGTGCCAGTTTGAGACATAAAAAAGATCCTAGGAACACTACATATGCTTATTATAATTGAGTCCACTGGAGTATTTATTACCACAACAAGGGCCTTTCTCAGTGAGGCTAGCGGCTAAAGATCATACACTTTAGGTTATGGATACTTTAGAATTTATATTGGAGATTTCAAGATTCCACTGTTTTAGAAAAATGAAGCCATTTCCCTTTAAATTGTGTTCTGGGGTGCATTCCACAGAGACTAAGATGACAAATATCCTGTTTCATGCCCTATTGCTATGCCCTGTGCACACACAGCACTGACTGATGCTCAGGCCCAAACCCTGCTCTGCAGAGGCCTCCAGCAGCCACTTAGTAAATCATAACTGGCTCACAAGCTCCGGTCTGTGGATGCTCCCTGCTCTACTCTGTACCCATCCTGACTACTGGTGAAAATAGTTACTGCAGGACTGACCCGAAAACATATATACAACTACCATTATCCAGACCAAGCAGGTTGTGTTTGTGTGTACAGGAATATGTGTGTGTGTAACAACAGTTAATAAAAAAAGAGGCTATGAATTTGAAAAAGAGCAAGGGGGTATATGAGAGGGTTTTGAGGAAGAAAAGGAAGGGAAAATCATGTAATTATGTTTTCAAAAATAATTTTAAAAATAGCTACTGTACACACACATATAATGTATATGTGAGTGCATGTATATCTGTATAAAGTATAGAATTAACTGTGTGATGTGAGTCCATGAATGTGCTCTCACCTTTCCTTTGTGTCATGGAGATCATTATTCAATTTGCCATTGTTTGTATCCCTTCATTTTCTCTTCTGCCATGAACATTTTTATTTTTCCTTCTTTGTTTCTTTTCATGTTTAGCCAAAAGATTACACAGGCAGCCCCAATATTACATGCTCTTGTTTCATACAGGTGAGTGTGGATGGGAATGCACTGAGATGCTGAATGCTCTGGCTCAGGTGACACATCTGCTGGAGGTCACTAGTGACCCCCATGTTGCCGGGTTGCACAGTCATTCTCCCATCCCTGTCTTCCAGCAGCATTTGACCACTTAAGCTATTCTTGTCTTTGGAGCCATTCTTTCTTGGCCTTTCTCATTCTCCCTGGCCATTCCTTCTTTGCCTCCCCAGCATGCTCCCTTTCCTTTGCTGTCTTCAGTGGGGACATTCTCCCAGCCCCCCTTTATCCACTTCATCTGGGTGACTTAATTCATCTACAACCTGGATATTAACAGTCAGCTTTCCATGAGTGCCTTGGACATCCTTATAGCCATCAAGTCTCCTCCCCAGAGTCTGAGCCTCCGTGTCCAGCAGCCTGTCGTGTGCTTGCTCTCGTGACACCCACGGGCATGCACAGTCAGCATGTTTCATTTGTTCTAGTGTATTCCACTGGGGTGTTTCTGCTACCACTACGTGAGGTGGTCAGAGGTAACCTTGTTAGAAAGCTCCTGCCCTAGGAAGTCAAGTGTAAGTCACAACTTAGAAATTCAAACCGTCATTTTACTGCTATGTCACAGTCTGGAGAGGTGGGGTTGGCTGGGCTCGGTTAGGCAGTTTTGCTCTGGGTCTCTCATTCAAGTAGGTAATGACTGGCTGAGGCTGGAGCCACCTCACAGGCTTTTCTCACTCTGACTCAAGATGACAGTGGCTTCCATCTGAAACCTTGTCATATGACTTGGAGTTCCCCACGGTGTGCCAGCTGGAGTATGGGGACAAATCCCGAGTGTGCCAGGTAGAAGCTAGATCAATATTCTCCATCTACCCTTGGGAATCTCATAGCATCACCTCTGCCGTGTTTACTAGCCTATCTGGTTTTAAGAGGATAGGATATAGACCCATCCCTCAATGAGAACCATAACTTTGTAAGGAAAGTTTGTGCACGGGAAATGATGTCATTGGGGTAGTATAAAACCCATAACCCCTCCACCCCCATATCAAAAAAAATGTCAAAGTAGGTTTCTAGGTTGGGTTTACTTTTTGTTTGTTTTTTGTCACTAGCGTACAAATGGGAGCTGGAGAGATGGCCCCATGCTTAAGAGTACCTACTACTCTTGCAGAGGACTTGAGTTTAGTTTCTGTCACTCATGCTGGACAGCCTACAACTACCTGTAACTCCAGATCCAGGGTATCTGATGATGCCCTCTTCTGGTATCTGCAAGCACCTGCACACATGTACACACACACACACACACACACACACACACTTAAAAATTAAAAGAAATCCTCAAAAGAAAAGAGAGAAGCATACAGATGAATACAATAAAAATGTTCTCCTGCCCCTGCCGCTCCATAGACAATCATTGCTTATTTCAATATTTTTTTTGGAGTCTGTGTTCTCATATATCACTTTGTAATTAAGCACTTTGCTCCTCCCACCATCTAACAGTGTATCTGGGATGGACTGTATCTTTTCAGTATGCATAGGCTCTCTCTCCCCTTCTCCCCCTCCCAATTGCAGATGCACTCTATTCTATAATGAATAGTGCTCTACCTTAGCTTATTTAATCAATTTTCTGTGGGTGTGTTCTGAGCTGCTTCCAGTCCTTAATTATTGCAGACAACACTGCAGTGAATCACATATATATGCCCTCCTCCTTGAGGAAGAATAAATCAGAATGCTTCCCTCAAGGGCCCCTAGACATAGGCCTCTCTTCACACCCCCACCTTACATCTGATCCCATCACACAATTTTTGTTGTTTTTCTTTGTTTGTTTTGTTTTTCAAGACAGGGTTTCTCTGTGTAACACTCCTGGCTGTCCTAGAACTGGCTTTGTAGACCAGGCTGGCCTCGAACTCACAGAGATCTACCTGCCTCTGCCTCCCGAGTACTGGGATTAAAGGTGTGTGCTACCACCGCTGGCTCATGTGATTCTTATGATGATTAGTGACTTTTCCTGTTGTCACCAGGTCTCCAAAGGAAGCAACTTATGGGAGGGAAGGTTTACTTTGGCATACAGTTCAAGGAAGTGTAGTCAGGGGTGGTGGCAGGAGTGTGAAGTGGCAGGACCCGTTGCCCCCATAGGAAGAAGCCGATGACTGCTTGTGCTCAGTTCATCCTTTTCATCCCTCGGGACTCCAGCCCATGGGTGGATCCTCTCTCCTCAGTTAAGCCTTTCTGGAAACCCCTTGTAGGCATGTCCAGAGTATTTTTCCATAATGGCTCCAGTCCCATCAACAGTGAAGGCTCACCTTCACACCAGGCCTCCACTCAGTGGCCATGAGCTTCCAGAGGTCATGCAATATGTCCACCATAGTCCATGTCCTTGCCATCCAACACAGGGGCTGGCGGTTCACACCGAACAGAGGAGGCCAGGCAAGGAGGAGGGGCAGGTAACTGGATGGATACAGGTGACTGGGTAGCTATACTGCCTAGTTTCTATGTCAGCTTGACACAGTTAGAAGAGGGAACCCCGAATGAAGAAATGCCACCAAAAGATCAGCCTGTGGGAAGCTTGTGTTGCATTTTCTTAATTAATGACTGATGTGGGAGGGCCCAACTCACTGTGGGTGGTGTCACTTCTGGTCTGGCGGTCCTGAATGCTGTAAAAAAGCAGGCTGAGCAAGCTATGGTGAGCAAGCCAGTAAGTGGGACCCCTCCTTCCAGATTCCTGCCCTGACTTCTTTCCAGAGTAGACTCTGATATGGAAGTATACTCGAAATAAACCCTTTCCTCCCAGGTGCTTTTGGTTATGGTGTTTATCGCAGCAACAGAAACCCCAACAAAGGCAGCAGCTCAGGTTTGGCCTCCTCTAGTTGTGTTTTCGCTGTGTCTTAGGTTTGGCCTCCTCTAGTTGTCTTTTCGCTGTGTCTCAGGAGGAGTTAAAATTTGGGCCTGTGTGGTTTCTTCCTCAGTTCGTTCCTGAACCTGATTTGTTCTCATGCATGGGCTGGAGGAGGTTCAAGACCAGTGTTGATGCAGACAGGCTCCTTTGTCGCCCCAGATGCCTCCCTGGTGGCTTGTCTAGTTTAAAATTGTACCACACTGGACTTTGTGGTACTTGACAGTGGAAATGGTAGACCTAAAATATTGATGACTTGCTGTCCTTTAAAGATCCAACAAAATGAAGTTTCCGCTTCTCGAGGAAGCTTGTGTTGTTTCTGTTAGGGAGTGTACTCATGAAAACATGCATTGCTTTTGTTAAGTGAGGAGAGCAGACTCCAGTAACCACAAGGAAGATTGACAGCTGCGCTCATTGCTTCCTAATGCTTTCTGGAAAAGCTGTGGGCAGGAGTCTCTCTGTTGTTAGAAGTAAAACCTTCACTTGAGCTGGATCAAGCAGAAGCAGGGACAGGACTGTCACTCCTTGCTGGGCCTCAGGCACTGCTGGCTCCAGGAGCTCAGAGGACATGAGGCTTCCCTGCCTTTCCATTCTTACTATTGTAGGTTTGTTCTCTGAGTGGAGAATATGGCAGCTCCTGGCTTCTTAATAAGCTTTTGTCCAGTGCCCAGATCAAAATGGAACTCTGATTTGTCCTGCTGGGCTCTCCTGACCCAAGTGTTTTGAGGTGTGGAAGTCTTAAGCCATTTTGATGTCAGACCTCCAGAATCATAAAGAGCTGCTAGCCCAGCAGTTCAGATACAGTGGGAGGAGCTCCACACACAGGGGAGGCTCATCCTGGATGGTATTCAAAACCTGAGCGCAGACTGGGAAGTACCTGAATTGCAGATGGGAGTTGCACGCTCGCATGTGTGTATGTATGTTTGTGCGGGGGAGGGCGGGGAGGAGATCAAGGGAAGACTTATTATGTTAATCTTTTGGCTTTTGTATCTGTTATAAAAGTTCTTTCTTAAAGTGTCTTAGCAAGAAAGGGAGCCTTTTTTACCTTGAAATGAGGGCTCTCAACAAACCAATCTTCCTGGCCCAGATTGCTTACTGTCCTGATTTTCTCAGTTTTCCTTTTGATTGTACAAAGAAACTTTAATCCTTTCTTGTCTCTGGCTGAGGACAGGGAGAAAAACACACAGTGCTTGAGTTCAGATCTTTGCAGTAGAGGAGGCAGAGATGGGCCCTCAAGCCTCCACAGGTTCTAGGACAAAAGCCTTGACATTGGAGAGAAGGTGTGCCAGAGTGCCTCCACCTGAGCCAGGTCAGTGTGGAAGGACACACAGGTGTGTGCTTGGTTGTGTCCTGGACCTTCTGGTGCAGATACGATCCACCCCAATGCTCAGTGCTCCGTGACATTCGCTGATGCCGATGATGGTTGCTTTCTCACTTAACCTTCACAGCAGTGCCCAAAGCAGGTCCTTTTTTTTTTTTTTTTTAGTTTTTTTCTAGACAGGGTTTCTCTGTGGCTTTGGAGCCTGTGCTGGAACTAGCTCTTGTAGACCAGGCTGGTCTCGAACTCACAAAGATCCACCTGCCTCTGCCTCCCGAGTGCTGGGATTAAAGGCGTGCGCCACCACCGCCTGGCCAAGCAGGTCCTTTTTATTCACATTGAAAGGCCTGACCCGAGGCACCAAGAGTTTGTGCTCAGGGTTACATTGGGGTCACCAAGTAGATATGCCTGGCTCT
Organism: Dicrostonyx torquatus; assembly: GCA_028555095.1. Classification (NCBI taxonomy): domain Eukaryota; kingdom Metazoa; phylum Chordata; class Mammalia; order Rodentia; family Cricetidae; genus Dicrostonyx; species Dicrostonyx torquatus. The sequence goes on along the minus strand of JAQHUG010000001.1, from coordinate 16,434,965 downwards.
AGGTTCAGCCTTTGACAGAACTGGTCACTGTTGTGTTGGTAGAGGGAGACAAGTGTCAAATCTTCCACTGCCAACTGCAGGATCCTAGGAGCATGTTGAAGATGTAGCCTATGCCAGGGAGGCCCGTCCCATTTTCCTGCATCTGGGAATGATGAAGCTTAGATGAGACAGGATGTGACACACTTTCTTTTTAGGGACTTTATGGAGACAAGTCAAAGCTTCCATTCACTGGGTACTCAATGACAACTGTATCTACATTTTATTTTATATAAGACACACAGTAATATTTAACTCGTGTTAGATAATACTGGAAAATTTTGTGAATTACTAGTTTTGTTAGGTGTGAGCATGATGCAGAGATTCAAGAAAGTTTCATTATTTTAGGATGTATCTGTACTTTTGAAGTATTTAGAGACAAAAATATTACACTATTTTTAATGGGCTTTAATATACTGTAGGCACAAGCAGTAAAGTTTAACATGGAAGTATGCTTGTGATTATCTGAGGACCTTTTGTCCCATTCATTATACTGTTTATTTTTTGTATGTTGATAATTTTAAAACACTGTAAAAGATATTCTCTGTCCCTTAGGATTACCCTGTACAAAATAGACACAGTCCCCATAATCTAGGAGAAAACACACAGATAAGACACTTTGCTGTAGTGGAAGAGGCACCTTGAGGAACTGTGGCTGGATGGTGGCTGGGAGAAGAGGTAGGACATGGCCTGGGAGAATGGGCTAGGAAAAAGTGAGGTGCCAGAGGGATTCAATTCCAGGTCTCCCAGGTGCTCTGGCGTGTGTGTTGAACAGTGTCTAGTCAGTCTTGTATCTTATAAAGAAAAAGCAGTAGCTGCTTTGATGGCAGATCATTGTCCTTCCAGGAAGGGTGGGCCCCTTGCTCCTCTGCAGCGACATGTATTATGTGCTTATGACATTAGAAGAGTGCCGCCATGGTAGTTTGTCAGACACCTTCCCGGGGTGCGTGCTGTTTAACAGGCATTGCATTTGCCATCTCGGATTCCCCTGTGCTTTCTTTTGGGGAGGGGAAAGATTCTGTGATCTCATCAGCTTTAAGTCAATGTTCATTTTTCAAACATAGCCCTGGAACCGAAAATCAGATTCTCCCATCTCCCAGTAGCTTCTTACTTTGTGTTTTCCCTTATCAAAAATGCCAGCAGGAAGAGGCACAGCCATGCAAGTGTTCCACTTCTGTTATCTTCTCTAACTGTATGCTAAGAACAATGCCAAGGACCCTACCAAGTCAAAGAACTGTGTTGGGCATCTTTGAGTAGAGAGAGCACTGCTAACCAAGAGGCCAGGCTTCACAAGCATTGGTTTAGCTCTCTGAATTTCCTGTTAGCCTTCAACAGAATCCCATTCTTTTCAGCTAAGTCATTGGCATAGGAGCACAAACCCAGCAATCTCAGTGGTGATTTCCTAAGTTCTGGGGGGAGATGAACTGTATGAATTGTATCCACAGATGCACCACACTTTTTGAGCTGCGGGGGACTACAAAATGAATCTGGTACAGCTCTGTTAGTGGAAGAGACATTCACTTTTACTGCAGAGTCAATTCTCAATTAACAAGGGTAATGGAGTGGAAGCAGGTCACTGATAATCAAAAATCATGGTGAACAGAAGATTATAGTCAGCACTCAGTTTTCTGGGGGCTGATTAACTGGTTTTGGGTTAACTGTGGGTAAGGCATAGTGGACCTTAGGATGCCATCTGGTTGCTAATTGGTCAGCAGCTACTCAACACCTGACACCCACCCACCTCCCTTATCCCAGAGAGAAGAGAATCTCCCTTGGGGAGATCATGGTGGGGTCAAGTAGAACAGAAGATCTTGGATGAACTGGACTATACTGGCAGAGATAATGGTTGGGCTGTGAGGAAGAGATGGCGGTTAGGGCTTGTCCCACTAGCCACTTGAGCAGTGACTTTCAGTGGTAGCCATCAGAATTGCTAGAGGGCTTCATGAAGCTCCAGACTGCTGGACCCCAGCCCTGCCTCCTGACTGAGTAGATGTGGGATGGGACTTTGGGATTCACAGTCCTAACAAGTGCCCAGGTGATGCTGATGCTGCTGGACTTTGAAACCTGCTGTAGGAGGAGTCGCTTGTTGGTTCCCGACCACTCAGCCCCAAAATAATCACATAGAAACTGTATTAATTAAATCACTGCTTGGCCCCTTAGCTCTAGCTTCTTATTGGCTAGCTCTTACATATTAATTTAATCCATCTCCATTAATCTGTGTATTGCCACGTGGCAATGGCTCACCAGGTAAAGTTCTGTCGGGCTCTAGCAGGGCTACATGGATTCTTTCTGACTCTGCCTTTCTTTCTCCCAGCATTCAGTTTAGTTTTCCCCACCTACCTAAGTTCTGCCCTGCTATAGGTCCAAAGCAGTTTCTTTATTTATTAATGGTAGTCACAGCACACAGAGGGAAATCCCATGTCAAGCTGCTGCTTCCTAACACATTCTTTCCATGCAGGTTGTACATTAGCATCCCACAGGAGCTTTTAATAGCTATCACTAGCTGATGCACTTGGCCAGTTACATGAAAGGCTCCTGATGTGGGACCCGGGCAGAACTGGTGTCAGCACTCCCCTGGGCTTCTGTTGTGCAGCAGACATTGACAGCCATTGCTCCACTGAGTGCTGCTTACACTTTAGACATCCACACTTCACATCCACAAATCTGCACCTCGGACACTAAGACCACATTTTGTGGGTTTTTTCCCTTCCCGTGGGTCATAAATGGGGGATAACTGTAAGTACAATAACCAGATGTTGATGTAAGGTCTATTTTGGAACTACCCTGCATCTCATCACACTTTGGGGGTCTCTACTCTACATCTGTGCTTTTCAGTCCCTCTTCTATCACAAAGGTGTGGCATACACCATTTGTGTTCTTTGTCCAGGAAGGGCTGTGCTAACAGACACCCGGTCTGCCTCAGGAGAGACACGTAAGAATGGCTGTGTCCAATAGATCAAAACCCTTACTGTTTTAAAAAGGAAACTACCAAGTAAGAGATAATTGTGGTATAGCTGAATAGTGGGATAGCACTCAGCAATGAAAGACCAAACTGTGGATTCACACCACCGTGTGGATTGCCCCAAGTGAAATCAGACCAACAGAACTGTGTGTGCAATCTTGCTTCTGCTTAAGGTTCTAAACGACAAATCCATGGTGGGAAAGCAGAGTAGTGGTGGCTCCTGGGGGGGGGGCAGTGATATTGAATGGGATTGACGTGGGGTCTCTGGGATGATGTGTGCCAATGGGGAGGGACAGGCTGACATGGATGTATTGGTCAACATTCATAGACTGTTGCCTTCCAGATTTCTGCATTCCCTGGCAGGTGGAAAGGGCGGGAGAGTGAATGCGAGAGCATGTAGCTGTTGGGAGCATGCAGGTTGTAGGGCTAAATGTACCACTGTCGATATCTAACTTTGTTAAGTGTGAAAAAAGTAAGCTGGATCAAAGAATGGAAACGAGGCAGATTAACAATAAAGTAAAAATTGTGTTACTTTGAGACAGGCAGGCATTCACTTTACAAATCTTTGAGCTTTGCTTTGTGTTTGGAAATCTTGTCATCAGCTTAATGGAAACTGACACATGTATTCAAAACAAGCCCTTCACCCACCTGCCGCACCTCTTCTGGGTTTACCACCTAAAGTCATGCTAGCAGTGGCTGTACATACAGGTATGTGTGGGTCAGAGACCCAGAGGCTGAGCCTGGAGTGCAGAGCAGGGTCATTCATGAAGAGCTGCTATGTGGTGGAGGGCAGGTGTCTTAGTTAGGGTTTCTGTTGCTGTGAAGACACCATGACCAGGGCAACTCTTATAAAGAAAACATTTAATTGGGGTGGCTTACAGTTTTAGAGGTTCAATCCATTATTATGGTGGCGAGCATGGTGGCAGGCAGGTAGACCTAGTACTGGAAAAGTAGCTGAGAGCCAACAGGAAATGGACTGAGACACTGGGTGGTATGCTGAGTTTAGGAAACCTCACAGGCCACCTCCACGGTGACACATTTTCTCTAACGAGGCCATACCAGACCAACAAAGCCGCATCTCCTAATAGTGCCACTCCTTATGAGATTATGAGGGCCAATTACATTCAAACTACCACATCAGGGGAACCCTGAGTCCAAACTTCCTACTGCTGGGTTCCACTGCAGAGAGAATTCCAAGGATATCTCCTTCTGTCACCTGTGCTGGGTCCTTAGGGCTTCCCAGAGAGGGTCACCTGGACAGCTAACCCTGGAGGAGGATCGGAGAAGAAGCCATTTCAGGTGTGAGTTACATGAGCCCATAGAGTAGTGGATTGCAACCCCTTTGGCAAACCTCTATTCCAAAAATATTTGCATTACAGTTCATAACAGCAGCAAAATTATAGTTATGAAGTAGCAACGAAAAAAGTTTTATGGTTGGGGGTCACAACAATAGGGAACTGTATTAAAGGGTCACAGCATTAGGAGGGTTGAGATCCACTGTCCTAGGGCTTTGGCACAAATGGAACTAGTATCCATGCCTCTCCTAAACCCAGGATATGCTAAGACTAACAATATTAGGGTGGACGTTTCCTCGCCTGAGGATTAGGAAAGAATGACCTTAGGCACAGTTGGGCGCTTACAGTGTGATACTGTAGCACTGCCCAGAGACCACACTGAATTCCAGCAGCTACCTTATCTTCAGCCTATCACAGCTCACCCACGGGACACCCACAGCATTCACAGCAGCCCCACACACCTACCACATGCCAGCCGCAGCTGGACAGACTTTCCTCCTTCCCTGCAGTTCTCTCAGCATGTATCCCATTTACTGTGCACAGCGTAATACCCATAGTTCATAGCAGAGCATTTCTCTCTGTCCTCTGCTCCACACCACATTCATAGAACACCTTCCATGGCACACCCCGCAGGACCATCACAGCCCTCCTTGTCAGACTCCTCCAACATCCCTCTATACTGCAGACTCCTGGGGGACACCTTTGTGACTTGTGCTTCCAGCAGGTCACAGTACATTCTCCATGGCACATCCCAGAGAAAACACAAGAGGCCCCTGGCTGCACCCTTGGAGGAGACATAGCCTGGGATCAAACTGCAGGAAGAGCTGCCTGCTTTTCCATCCTTACTTTTGCAGAGCATAAGGTAATCCTCAGGGAAGAATTTATGATTGATGTCTAAAGGACTGTTAACATGCTGATTACATCTTTTGTTTCCGACAAAAATGAATGTGCCTATCATGAATAGCAGAGAGCTGAAGGCTAGGGTGGGCATCTGGGCTCTTCAGGGCTCCTATCACCTCCAGAGATAGTGGGAGTAAGTGGTCCCTCAGGTCCATGGGAACTGCACATGCTCTGTATAAATGAGAGCCAGGACTTCAGCCTCTGAGCTTCCATCAGAAATAAGATAATCTAATCATTTTCTCTGCATAGGGTTAGCACAGAGGGAAGATTACATGCAGGACAGTGTAGGTACAGGCACAGAGTATGAGTTCAAAACCATAAAAGTACCTCTTAGATAGCATACTGTTTAGCTATTTTTGCTATTATTGTTTATAATGATTTGTCTTTATTGCCATAGGAGTTCATTCCTGCATTTCATTCCCCTTCTACAAGATACCCTGAGATGAGGAACTGGATGTAGTCACTCATCTCCATCCCCCAGGACCAGGTAGTTGCACACAGACCTTAGGGATCTGGATGGTGTGTGCAATGGCACAGTTTCTTGGTGAGCAAGCCATCCCAGGAACAGCATCATTTAGCTTATCTGAGCGACACTTTCAAAACCAGCTGTCATCAGAGCACAATACTCATTTACATCTACTCTGCCAGTTAATGTCATATGCTAATTAAATGGGTCATTAAGATGCCAATAGGTCTGCAACTCCATGTGGTACAATCTTTTCACTTTCAGCCAGTGACCTGAACTCGTTGCTTCCTATCCATTACCAAGGCTTGTCCTCAACCCCATTTCCAGCCACCCCCTACCACACATGGCCCAGCCCCAGACCTATTGGGAAGAAGCCCCATAGCAGTTAGCACGACTGCTTCCAATCATAGTATGACCAAACATTGGAGTTACGAGCATGCATCTGAGTTATAGACATTGTCATCTTTAAAATGCCCCCCTAGAGTGAGAAAACACAAACTCTAGAGTGCCCATCTATCCGGGGAAGGCTTGCTTATCAACTAGGGGAGTCCAGCTTCCAGTGAGCTGCTCTTGGAGTTACAGTTCCTGCCACCAGCCAAGCCTTTGGTTCGCTGCCGACTCAACCAGGTTTAAGGCAAAGATCGCTGTGAGCAGATGCGGTCCTCTGGAAGGCTGCCCTAGTGCAGCCCACAGCTTGCATGGCATTTTTTGAACTCTTGCTATTTTATTGCCCCGGGCACAAGGATGTGATGGTACTTACTTCTTCCCTCCCTCTGTGGCTCGAGCACTTTCGTAATTTAAAAATGCATTCCTCCTCCTTCATCTAAAGAAGTAAAAATAATTATAATAGAAAATGGGTAATTTGCAGCTGTGATGCTAAGGCTGATAATCAAAAACTTGTAAATGGAAACATGAACATATGTTTATCACTTCTTGAAATTAGAATGCAAATTGCACAGAGCTGTGGCCTCTGAGAGGGCAGGAAGGCAGGAAGGCAGGTGTAGCTGTTAGCTGGCGACCCGCCCGCTCATGAGGCTTTCAAGCTGCCTTTGCCTCAGGAGCAGTGAGTAAAGAAGGCATCCCAGGAGAGACCCAGCTGTCCAGGGACCCTCAGGTCCCTCAGTGGACAGCTCACCAGCCACTGCCCCTGGGGTCAAGGTTAGCCTTGGCAAGCTAGAACCCTCTCCACCTGCCTACTCAACCTGCCTTCTCGCTGTCCTGAGCCTCCCACTTTCCCAGATTTTGCAAACCATGTGTCCCTTATGTATCTGCCTCAGACCTATTCCTCCTCAAAGCATCTATCACTTCCTCCTGTCCCAGCTCTTCCCCTGTGCCATGACCCTCTAGCAGCTGCCCTTTCTACGTATTACTGTCACAAACAAGCCGCTGGGCAGGGATGCAACTTACCCTCTGGCTCCTGGCACCTAGTAGATGCCATGTAAGTTTGTGATATGAAAAGCTAATTAATGGTCACTAAGCGCTTTGAAATAATTTTGAAGTCCTTCTTTGAGAAAGAGCTACTGAGACTTAGTGTCACTGATAAAGTAAGCCCATTGTGCATTCTATAGCCAGGTAAACGGTTCAGAGCCCCCGCGTCCATCTTCACCTTGGTGTTGGATCATGAGGTACACCTGCTCAGTCTTCAAGCCAAATAGAAAATTGGGTGGTAAACACCTCCTGTCATTCTGCTGTAATCAGGACAGCAATGTGTTTGTTGCTCGCCTCTTCTTGTGATATTATTAGAAGCCTGAAGGGCTCACAAATGCTTTCAGCATCTGAAAGAGGTCAGTCCTATTACTGAATTTGTTGCAAGCCTGAAAATTTAAAAAAAAAAAATCCTATCTGTGCCCTTGCTCTGAAGCCCAGTGCTTAGCTCGCTCTCCCTGATGGGTCCCCAGACTGAGCGTCTGTCTGTGAGAGGCGCGTCTGTCTATGGACTGGCTTCTCACCCCTGCCCTATTGCGGTTTCAGGCCTATGGATGAGGGAGCAGCATGTTTACTTCTCAGTCCGCCCCTGGTTTGCACTCAGGTTTATTTTTATCAACAGTTCATTACATGTGATTTGTTCTTCATTCCGGCCTTCTGTTGCTCTGAGCCATGGTGAAGACAAGAGTGTTGAACCAGGACTCCTGCTTTTATCATCTCACCTCGAAGACCAACAGTGAAGACATTCCAGAGTCATCCTTGCTGGACTTCTTAGTTAGGATTTCCATTCATTTGATGAAACATCATCACCAAAAGCAACTTGGGGAGGAAAGGGTTAATTTCATCACACATGTTCTGACCACAGTCCAACATGTAGGGAAGTCAGGACAGGGACTGAAGCAGAGGCCATGGAGGAGTGCCACTTGCTGGCTTGCTCCTCGTGGCTTGCTCAGCCTACTTTCTTGTAGCACCCAGAACCACCAGCCCACAGGTGTAATCGCCCACTGCCATCTGGGCCCTCCAATATCAACCGTCAATCAAGAAAATGCCCACAGGCCAATCTGGCAGGGGAATTTTCTCAGCTGAAGTTCACTCTTCTAAAATGACCTTAGCTCAGGCCAAGGTGACACAAATATGACCTGCACACTTGTTCACTGTCCCAATCCAGAACCCTGCTGTGTTAGCTATCAGAAAAATTAATCTGAATCACAAGGAGGAGCAAGAGCTGGGTACCAGGTATCATGTACTCTTTGTCAGATACCTTACCTTGTCTCCAGTGTGCTGACATACAGACCAGCGAGAGCCAGACACTGCTGTGGTCTGGTCACTGCCCTGGCCCAGGATGTCGCAGCACTCTGGGTCTGAGTCAGAACATGTTACCCTCATGATTCAGGCAGTGAATGAATGGAAAGAAGATGCGAAAGGCTGGATCCGGCTGCATTAGGAGTTCTGGGGAGGGACTCAGCTAACATTCCCAAGTCAAGGCTCTGTGCCAGTTCTGTGCAGGGCACAGAAATGGGAAGGCAGCAAGCTGAGCCCTCTGCCCACACCCTGCTGCTCCTATCATGTGGACTCATACTTACCAGGCAAATGTGTGGTTTCAGTGTGTGTTGGAGCCAGTTGTACTTAGTGAATGTAGTCATACAACCTTATTAAATATCACAGAAACTGATGACCTGTGAGTGTGGAAAGGGGGTTCTGAGCACTGAATTGGATGCTGTGGAAAGGGTCAAAGCGGCGAGCTTCTTATGCACCTTCTCCCCGCCAGGGGCTCATGAGAGATCTAGTTCAGAAAGACGGCTGGAGATAGAGGAAGGGGCTAGGAAGCCTCATGTGGATTCTGGTCTACGGTTGCTTACATTTCTGTAGGTCACTTCTCTGTCTCAAACAACCTGAAGCAGGGAACTGTTGCTGATGGATAAGGTTTGTGTAGTCCCATCCTGGTATAACTCAGTACCTGGCCCTGGATCCAGAGACCTTGTGTCTGTTTTAATTTTAATCTAGAATTCGCTTAGACTTTCTAAAGAATTCTCTGTTTTTCCCATTTCTTTCTGCTGTACTAGTCCATAGGAGGGGCAGGTGTCACTAGGGTGGGACTGAGAGGTTACCTGCTGAAAGCTGAGACTTTCACGGGGTCACCAGAGCCAGCTCAGGGTTCTTCTAGGTGCTGGACTAGGAACATGCGATGATGAACAGTGTTGAGGGGTTGCACAAAGAGTGGGAAGTCCCAGCCCCAGAAGGAAAAGGGCCTGGCCTGGCATTGGGAGGAAGTAGAGAAAAAGAAGGACAGATGTTCAGAAGTCATTTGGTATGGAAGCGTTGAGTCTTATGATGGTGCTTCATTGCAGCAATAGCAATCCTAAGGGTCCAAGATGAAGCTGTCATTTATTCAAGATGAATTTATTAAACACCTCTGTGTGCCACCTTGGAAGCCATGGATACAAAAACAGTAGATTGGTCTCAGTTTCAGGACAACAAGAGACAGGGAGTCCACTTACTGTGCCTTGGGCAGTCGATGAAGGACAAAGCCATCATAGTAAAGGAGTGCATCATGGCAGCTTGAGATTTGGGGTATAAGGGGTGGCCAGCCATCACCAGGGCCTAGGCAGGGAAGGGAGCTGGCAGGGAAGTTTGGCCTGAAGGAGGACTCACAAGGACTAGGCCTAGAGAGAGAAATGTTGGCGTCTCATAGTGCAGATGTTTTTATGTGTGAAGCTGATTGAGGAAGACAGTAGCCACCCACGTGCCAGTAAGTTATCTAGTAGGTACTTAGAGAATAATGGCTTCAGTTCACACAACCATTTTATAACTTCTGCTTTCAATTATCTTTTAACTGAACAGTTTTTAAAATGATGTTTTTAACAACACCCCCCCCCATTTTTGCTGTTCTGTGACCCACTGAGAAGTGTGAGATTGTTTGCACTTGAATTTAAAAATAAAAAAGCATTCCCGAGTCCCATTTTATCTGCAAGATGAGTTCTTAAGGACCAGTTCATCCCAACATGTATTTTTATAGGATGCAGTGGGAATAGAACGTGACAGAGTAACACCAATCATTTGTGACATTTGTGAAACAGCCAGTCCTTGAACACCTGACATTCCTCTAACATTTGAACTCCGCCATTTTGGTAAAATAGGAAGAAGGTCCTTTCCATGACACCCATTCTGTACTTTAATTCTTTTCTGTCCTAAGGACCTGCTGCCCTCTGTGATGAACATCCTGAGGGTCTCTCTCCATCTTCACCTTTGAACATGAGAGTTCCAGCAAAAGCTTCTTCTCTGGGGAAAGCAAAGCTAGACTTAGCTCTACATCATCCCCAGCCTCTCCGGAGGGTGGGAGGGCAGACATGGGTGGGGCGTATTGGTCTCTATCCGCTCTCCTAGGGAAAGAGGCCATGAGGCATCTTTACTGTCTTGCTTCCTAAATTAAAATGGAGTTCCTTTGTTTTGGAGAGTTTCGTGATTTCACTTAAGCATGGTGTAGTTGAGAAGCTGGGAGTAGAAGCAGCCAAGCCCTTCCTTGGAAGCTGAGAGGAACAGTTGCCATCCCTAGTGTGTGTTGTTCACTCCCAGCCAGCAGACACCTGGCGAACCCGGCCAGGTAGGGTCCAATCCTAGCTCATCTTATCACGAAACCTGAAGCCGATTAGTTCACAACTGTGGGCCCAGTAGCCTTTCTGCCAAGGTAGAAAAGCAGCATCCGGTAGCAATGGTGTGTGTAAAGCAAGGGCAGAGTGCCCTTTGTGCGGTTGGTAAAGGCTCTGCCCAAGTTACATACCAACTCTACGCTTTCCTCTAGGACTCAGAATTACTCTGCCCTTAGTCACTGACAGCTAGGCCATACCAGTAAATGTGGGCCACCCTCATTCTGAAATTGGCCTTGGATATGTACCCAGGTTCTTCAGGAATCTGGAATCTCATCATTTCTGATGGAAAGTAGTTCAAAGCCACAGAGGGTCAGCTGTATCATCTGCAGATAAAGTGGCACATGTCACCAGCATCTGCCCTCTTAGCATCACAGATGTTAGGCTGACCTCTCAGAACAACCTCTGGCTTTTTAATTATTGGCATCAATGGATGTGGAATCATTGGTGGAGTTTTTAATCTATGTTGTTTTTACTTAGCACAGACACTACCCTATGAAAAGTGGAACCTTCTTATTCAAAATGGAAGCCAGATGGTGGTTGCCATTCTTTAGTTTCTACAAGCAAGTTTTCATGTCTGAAGTACTTTGTGTTCAGCAGGTGTTTATACCATACCTTCCATGCAAGTTTTCATACAGTGACCCAAGTGTCCTATGTCCTTACTATTTCCTATAAAAACCCAGTTAAGCTTTGAGACCATTTGAGATGAAGGTGCTAGATTTTCTTAGTTTCCAAAATGTCTTCCTTTTATGGCTGAAATGCTCATGTTGGATTAAAGCAGAAAGTTATTTTAAATAATCATTTCTGAATTAGCAAAGTGAGAGGGATTAAAAAAAAAGCCATGTAGCAGTTTGCTCTGATTTTATCTTGAATCCTGCTGTTGAGGGGAAGTCAGACCCTCCTATCTGTAAGTGGTTGTAAAATCTCTGAAGGGCTTTAGATGGACCAGTCTCACTTAGAGTGAAGACAGTAGCTTTGGTTTCCAGGAGGAAGGGAAATGGAACTGCATTGCCCTGGGTTCTCTTTAACCTTGTACTTCTCTCAATGTCCTACCTCCAAGGAGAGGCCCTTCTGTGTGTGTCTCTAAGTGCCTGTCTCATTGGGCCTGGTGTGGGGCATTCTGCAATGACACGGCCCTCAGATGTAACCCCCCACAGTCTAGAACAAGCACTTGCTTCATGTAAGGCAATGTCACCATGTGGTAGAATTCCCAGTGCTGAACCAGTACGCCGAGCCTGGAGCGCCAGTCTCACTGGCTTCTCAGACAACCCAGACCAGGGAGCATCATGTCAGTTCCTCAACAACAAGATGGGTGGAGTTTGACTCCAATGCCAATGCTGTGAATGGAAGCACAAAATAAACAGGCCTGAAAACTTAATTCATGCAATTCACCATTTAAGGTGGAGTCACTCCCCCATAGGAAAGCCCAGATCCCAATCCTGGGTATCTGTGTGACAGTCAGTTTTAAGTTCGGGAGATGAAAATCTTGAAATTTCTATTAAGGAATCTTCAAGTGTCACTGCTTTTAAGATGTGTGACAAATCTTGGCAAAATATACTTTGAAGAATAAACAGTTCATCTTATGGAAGAAGGAGGGCCTTGGTTTCTTTCAGTAGGCAAAACTCAATGATTTCACAAAATGTCATCTTCAGCAGTGTGTAAGGACTTGTGGCTGTCAAGTGGCTCTGTAGCTTGTGTTGCAGACAGCAGTGATCCATGTCCTTATGTATCCTAAGGGGACTAGAATCATGGTTTTATTTATTTGTTTTGAGGCAGGGTCTTCCTGTTACACAGTCCTGGTTGGCCTAGAGCTCACTGTGTAGACCAGGATAGCACTGAACTCACAGAGATCCACATGCATCTGCCATGATAGAGCTTAGTGTCCTTTTCCTGGCAACAGCCATGGAAACCAAGAAGACTACACACAGTGACCAACCCTGCAGGGACCATTGGCTTACTAGGAAAAAAAAAAAAGCCTGCCTTCCTGGGGGTGAAGGGACCTTCAGAGAGATCCTTCTACATCACAATCAATCATGCATAGCTACCATCAGCTCTGGTGGAAAATTGCCAAGTCAGTAACTAGGGGTACTGGGACATAGTCACTGGGAGATCTCCATTGTTCCCCGACTCCATGCCTCGCAAGCACCAAAAGGTTTATGTTTATACCATTTTTATCTTTCTGTTTCTTCAAATATATGGAAAGACTATGGAAATCCCCCTACTGAAGTGATGTGTTCAAAGACACCCAGTGGCCACTTTAAAGGCACATGGCAAATTGTGCTGCCCTCTAGATAGGATCTGGCTTCCTTCTTAACAAAGCCCTTCCTGGACGCTGTGGCCAAGACTGTTGTGCTTTGATGAGCAACAGCAAAAGCTGGCTCATGGGTTTCTTACTCCTACTTCAAAGTTTTACAAAGGACATTTGTTCTCA